>JANAVB010027995.1:2972652-3225152 GCA_029216955.1 Iris pallida
TCGAACGGGAACGGTTGAATTAAGATCCATTCCACGTTATGGAATGGCTTCTTCGGAACCAAGTCCCATATTCAGCGGGTTGCGCCTCGAGGATTGGCTCTGCGGCTGAGTCGGGAGAGACCTCCCGTTGCTCTGGTTTTCATGCCGCAATTGAATTGGCTTTGGCTTTCGTTTTCGTGAATGCTTTCGATGGGTTTTCGTGTCGCGTTTTCGAGCTCGCATTCATATCGAAATTCCTTGAAATACACAGTGTTCTAATCAGTTGCTTATGCGATTGCAGGTGATCGCGTAGGCGACGACAGCGCAGCCAACCGGTCGCTCGCTTGAAGCAAGCTAAGGCGAGTGGCTGACCTCCTTTGTCCCGTCCCTCTACTTCAAAAACTCAACATGTGAAGTAAAATAAATGCTTGTCATAATAGTATAGAATCAATGAAATCGTGGCACGATACTTCACGAAACACTTGTTATCGAACTGTCGGTTTTGGAAATGAAAAACGTGCTTCCCTATGCAATTACACTTGGTCTATGCCAATCCAACGAATGAATCTATTAACGCTTATCGCAACGATACGAAAAAAATGAGTAAATCAACTAAGTTCCAAAGAAAACGGTCATTGGACAACTTGTCGACAAGGTGAAGTTCCTCGAACGGTTGCCTCGGCCAAGGGACCGGTTCGGCCCGGGAGGAACAAGTGTAGCAGCGCCAACCCTTCATCGGCGCGAGTTATGCGGGCACTTTCGCACAGGGCTCGCTACCCGACGCGAAAGGGGCGTCGTCTAACCGAATGCTATAGTCCGCGATGGCTTGACATTGCCAGTGGCCTTTAAACCCCTGTCACTACTTAACAGGTGCACGGGACACGGGATAAACATGATAGTTGCTTGCCTCAAAACATGTTAACATGCAAATCATACAGGATGGTTAGAAAGATCATTGAAATAGCTAGCAAACATGTTTATGAAACTTCTTGAATCAAATGCAGAGCTTGGATTTAATTAGCCATTCGCCAGTACATGTGTTTCGTGCTGATCCTCGCTCTTTGCAGGTCCCGCGAACCAGGAAGGACGCGCCAACTAGCAAGGCGACGTTCGTGACTTTTGAAGCTTCGGCCGTGCGTCGAAGACTATCTATCAGCGACTCCACATTTTGAAGGCTCTCAACAGTCCAAGGAAAATGACTCAGCGTCCCTCCCATCCAGGTCAATGGAGTACTTGTATATTGAGGGATGTGTGCAATGTATGGAACGGCTATCTCATCGGCACTCTTTTGTAATCGAGTCATGTTGTAGCCCGCGCGGCAATGAGTCTTGTGTCGGAGTCTGTAAAAAGATGTTCATTATCAATAAAGATCTAGTTTCCTTTACTTATTGTGTGTATCAATTTGTCTGCCTACTCTCTTAGATCTCGTGTCTCGGATTACCTTATGACTTGGCCTTGTGCGATCGCAAATTAGGTTCGCACGGCATCACGCCCGGGGGACGACTATCGATTCGACGGAATCGGGGCGTGACACCAGGCAACTCACATAAAGGAACAGTGTGAACCACCTCAGCTAGAATCATCCTGCAGTCCAACAAACGTGGCACAACTACTCCTAAAATTTTGTCAACATATCCAGTCAGGAAGGAACGAGCACAAATCTCAAATAACAGTTCTAATTATACGATATTGAACATGTAGCAGCAAATAGAGAGAATATACAAGAAATCATGAAATGTACATGTGAGTATCATGGCAAGGTAAGCTGTAAATCTAGAGCTAGAACAAGGCAAGTAAAACTGATCATGGCATGTACAAGAATCAAGAATCATCTACTAAGTGTGTGAGTACTAGTTTCAACATATGGCCGGCTTGGGTCTTGCACAAGGTCTACTGGCCTGGTTAATCATACGTGGGGTGTATGATTAACACTCACAAGATCTACAAGAACAACAAGGTGGCTAATGATCACACATCTACACTAATACTCCCCATCCCCGACTAGTATAGTGGATCCAACCATGACACATCATGACACGCGATTCTCCGAGTGGGTAGCTAGCCTTCGCAGGAATCGTGTCTATACAATGCACAAAGAACAAGAAAGACTTGCACAAGGTATACCAAGGAGAGCGAGGAACAATATCTCATGACGGGATCCAGGGAAATACCAATCCGTGTGAACAATGTGTCAAGAGAACAAGGGTATCTACACTAAATACAAGAAACATAGACGATATCATAAAACAGAAATATTATCAGAGAATGTACTCACCTGTGATCTGGTGGAATATGTCAACTGGTCCAAGAACAGTGCCTCGAGGACCTATAGGTGGAATACTGTATCAGTATAAGGGTTTGAAAGTAAAATTAAGTTATGCTAAGTCAACTAGGTCACAAGAAGTCAAACTAGGTCAAGGCAAGTCAAACTAGGTTAATCTAAGTTAAGGGTTGACTTACAGTTGACTTTTGGTCAACTGGTCAACTCTGGTCAATTCTAGGTCAATTCTAGGTCAAACCTGACTAACGTTGACTAACAGTTGACTTTGGGTCAACTGGTCAACTTCGGTCAAGTTCTGGTCAATCTTAGGCTACGGTTGACTTTCGGTTGACTTTTGGTCAAAAATAGTCAACCAAGGTCAAAGTTAGTCTAACCTAGGTCAAATGTTGACTCTACTTCGACGTTCAGTCAAAGTAGTCAACCATGGTCAAACTGGGTTAAAGCTAGCCTCTACAACCATCTACAGGGTCAACACATGCAATTTCAGTGGTTGTGAAATCACTGGAATCGATGGATCTCAAATACCACAAAAGGAGAAAGATTATAATGATAGGGTGAAAATCTACAGATATTATCGGATGATGAAACTAACATCACCAACGTGTCCAGAATGGTCAAATCAGCTAGAATAGCCTGTCCAAAAGTCCAATTTGGACACAGAGGCAAAACGGTAATTTCGGACCAAAATGATGTCCGCCGTTGGACACACTTGCACCGAAAAACGTGCTGAAATAAAAGTGCACAAAATCTAACAAATTATATGTCCACGAATCCATAATGACGATGCGAACCCAACGGTATATCCAGAATTGGATTCCGTTGACCCGATCTCAAATTGGTCCGTTGACCGGGACATTGAAATCCGATTTGCACAGAAAAATGTGTCGGAGCCAATGTCTTCAAAATTCAGCAAATTATATGTCAACTAGTCCAGAATGACGATACGAACTCAACGGTATATCCGAAATTGGATTCCGATGAGCCGAACTCAAAATGACTCGTTGACCCGGATATTGGTATCCGACTTGCACCGAAATGCGTGCCGGAACAAATGTCCACTAAAACCTAGCAAATTATATGTCAACGAGTCCAGAATGACGATACGAACTCAACGGTATATCCGGAATTGGATTCCGATGAGCCGATCTCAAATTGACCCGTTGACTCAGAAAGTGGGACCCGCTTTGCACCGAAATACGTGCCAGGGCCCACGTTCTCCAAATCAAGCAAACTTTATATGAAAACAGGCCAGAACGACGCCACGAGTCTACTTGTGGTGTCAGAAATTGAATCCGGAGTCCCGAGTTCAAAAATAGAATTTTACAAGTGCAACACTAAGAATTCGAACGGCCAACTTTGGCGTCGAATTCGACCGACCTAACAAGCTCAAACTGAAATGAAATCTAAAGGGGGCAGGAAGAGGGTTATACCAGCTATGCACCGAAACTGGTAGCGCACAAAACGGAGCTGCGACGACGAAGATACGAGCCCGCGAAGTTGGCGTCGCAAAACTGTCCAAAAACAGTACAAATTAAAACGTCAACTTGGTGGCCGGTTTTGATGTATCAAACGACGAAATTAACGGACGAAAATTGACATGAGTGAAGGTGGATATACCAAGATTGAGACGGAGCGAAGAAATCGCCGATCCAATGGTCGGATTGTCCAAAAAATCGGCACGAAGTTGCTGTCCCGAAATGCGAATTCTGAAATTCGTCCGCGCGCGCGTCGACGGAATTCTGTGCAAAACGCACGAATCGCCTATTTAACGCGTCGGGGAGGACGACGACACACCCAGGGGGGTCGCCCGGAGGTGCGCCCGGCTTACGCGCGGCCGTGGGGGGGCTCGCCGGCGCCGGCGACGGCCGGAGCGGCGCGCGGTGGCCGATGTGCGCGCTGCGGTGGCGCACTGCTGCCACTGTTGTGGGCAGCTGCTGCTGCTGCGTGGCTCGACCAGGGGCGGTCGGCCACGGTGGCGCACGGCCTTGCGCGGCGGAGGCCGGCCACGGCGGCGGTGGCGCAGCGCCTGGCACGGCGGGGGTGGTGGAGTGAACGATAATGGTGATGGAGATGAAGTTGAAGATGGTGATAATGGTGATGGAGATGAAACGGGATGGAGCTCGGGAAGCTTGGCCATGGGCGGCCGAGCTCCGGCCAGGGGAGGAGGCCGAGGAGTTGGTGCTCGGGAGGAGAGGGAGATGGCCATGGTGATGGTGTTGGTGGTTTGATGGTGAGGGTGGTGGTGTGATAATATGAAGAAGAAGAAAATAAAGAAGGAGAAGGAAAGAAAATAATGATGAAGGAGGGGATGGGGTGTGCTCGTCTGTGTACATGAGAGGAGGGGGGAGATGTAAGGGAGTGGGTGATGGGAAAGGAGAGAGAGAGAGAGAGAGAGAGAGAGAGAGAGAGAGAGAGAGAGAGATTATATAATATATACATATGTGTGTATATATATTATATAAGAGGGAGAGAGAGATATTTGTGTGTGGGTATATATATATATTATATATATATATATATATAGAGAGAGAGAGAGAGAAAGATATTTAGAGAGAGAATAGAGAGAGGAGGTGGTCCTGTACGGGTAGGGGGGGTTGTGTGTGATGGAGAGAGGGGTGAGGTGTGAGTGATGAGAGAGAGAGATGTATATATATATATATATATATATATAAGATATTTAAGAGAGATATTTTAGTGAGAGAGAGAAAATAGATATTTCCAAAATAGAAAAAACAGGAAAATTATGTGGAGTATTTGGGCAGTCATGAAAGAACAATATGGGGCTTGGGCTCAGGTCCGATCGAGCCGGGTCGGGTCAAAATCGGACCGGAGGCAATAATTAAATTAAAATAGGGATTTATAATCATGGGAAAATAAGTAGCATGTGGGGGCTTAAATAAATGGGACACAAGTGTCATGCGGGTAGTAGGCTTCATGTGGGCCATGTCCCTATTTGGGGTCGACTAGGTTGGGTCGATGTCGGGTCCAGAAATTAAATTGGAATTAAATCAGGTTTCACGGTAGATAATTAATTGGCCTAAATTGAACCGAAAGTTGTGCGAAGGAAATGGAGCACAAAATGGAGTGTCTGAGTGGGACACGAAGGTCAGGGGTAAAGAGCGTCTCGAGTAGATCAGGCATGACAAGTTGGTTTCAAGAAAAAGACTAGTCTGGTGCTCCTAAATTAAAAGCCACGGTAACGTGCTTATGGGGATCAAGAAAAAGAGTGGAAAATCAATTAATAATTTAAATGGTCTAAATTGACCCGAACTTGCACGATACAAAAGGAGCACAAGGGAACGAGTTTGGATGGGACATGATATATCGACGTGAAGGTAATCTCGTCTACTACAAACTTCAAGAAGGAAGTTTCAAGAGACTGGCATCCCTGATGCTCCAGAAGTCAAAGGCACGGTAAAGAGCATTAAATCAAATAATAATATCTATTCAAAATAATTGAATTATAAAATTGAAAAAAATAAGCCCTAAATTCAGGGACTTACACCATCGAAGGCTGGATGAAGACTAGCAGATCATCCGCATAAATAAGGTGGGTAACTGGGGGTCCATCCTCCGAAACAGAGGGACCAGCCGTCCACGGTGTACTGCCAGATCCATCAAACAAGTAAAGTACTCCATAACAAGCGTGAACAGGTAAGGGGACAATGGGTCTCCTTGTCTAAGCCTACGGTTGCTCTGGAGGTACCCAAAAGGAATGCCCTGGATGAGAACAGAGAAGGTAGGGGACGTAATGCACTCCCGGATCAACGCAACCCAGTGTTCCGCGAATCCCATGGCGGTCATCAGATGGCAGAGGAAGTCACGATTGACCATGTCATATGCCTTTCTCAGGTCCAGTTTAACACAAGCTTTTTCTCTTCCGGGTCTGCTAAATCCCCTCACCATCTCATGTGCCAGGAGGCTATGTTCTGCAATCGACCTCCCCTTGATGAACGCAGCCTGATTCGGAGATACCAAGTCCTGTATGATCCCCTCCATCCGCCGGCACATAAGGTGCGTAATTATCTTATAAAGATAATTACAACACGCAATAGGTCTGAAATCCACCAATGATGTTGCTCCCTCCTTCTTTGGCACCAAGGTCAGGAAAGTGTGATTCAGTTCTTTCAGAAGGTTCCCTTTGGTAAAGAATTCCTGCACCACCTCCACGACCTGATGCTTCAGAATGTCCCAATGACGTTTGAAAAAACCACTGCTGAAGCCATCCGGACCAGGAACCTTGTTGGAATCCGCCACCTTGACAATAGATTCCACATCCTCCAATGTAATAGGGGCAAAAAGAATGCTATTCCCATAAGGAGTCACCAATCTCTTCGTAACAACCTCTGGAAACAAAGATAGGTAGTCAGTCTGGAAATATAACTCAGAATAGTACCTGACAGCCTCGCCCTGGATCTCAGTCGGCGTCCCCACCAGAGTGCCATCCGTATCAAGAAGCTGGGAGATATGATTCCTATTCTGTCTTGTCCGGATAACATCATAGAAGAACTTGGAGCAACGATCGCCATCCTTCAGCCATGAACATTTGGCTCGCTGGGCCGAGCTAATCTCCTTCTGCAGCCTCAGGATGTTCACTTCTCCGATCAGCTCCTTCTCTCTAGCCGCCAGGTCCCCATTAAGCATGTCAGCTTGCATATCCTGCTGTAAGGTCCGCAACTCCACCTCCTTACCTTCTAAGGTGGTTTTGGGCAACCCCTTCACCCAACTCCTGAGAGCTCTCTTCGTGGCCTTGAGGTGACGAACCAAGCAGAATTGAGCCGTCCCCTCCTGGCCGCTAGTAAGCCCCTCTGCGACAGCCTCTGGGTAGCCCTCCGAGAGATACCAACTGTTGTTATACCTGAACGGACGGGACTTCCCAAGAGACCGAGCAGTGAATCCAACCCTGATGGGGGAATGATCGCTCGTCCCAGCTGCCAGGCCCTCAGCCGAAGTATTTGGGAAGTGACTATAGTGCCCCGTCCCTATATCGTGCCCCCATTTTCGTCTACGGGGTGTGCGAGAAAGGAACACTGTCGCTATCGATTCGGTCGGGATCGATAGGTCGGAATCGGCCGAGTCGATCGAACGGGAACGGTTGAATTAAGATCCATTCCACGTTATGGAATGGCTTCTTTGGAACCAAGTCCCATATTCAGCGGGTTGTGCCTCGAGGATTGGCTCTGCGGCTGAGTCGGGAGAGACCTCCCGTTGCTCTGGTTTTCATGCCGCACTTGATTTGGCCTTGGCTTTGGTTTTCGTGAATGCATTTTTTGTGAATGTTTTTGATGGGTTTTCGTGACGCGTTTTTGAGCTTCGCATTCATATCGAATATCCTTAAATTATACAGTGTTCTAATCAGTTGCTTATGCGATTGCAGGTGATCACGTAGGCGACGTCAGCGCAGCCAACCGGTCGCTCGTTTGAAGCAAGTCTAAGGCGGGTGGCTGACCTCCTTCGTCTCGTCCCTCTACTTTAAAACTTAATATGTGAAATAAATTGAATGCTTGTCATAATAGCGTAGAATCAAAGAAATCGTAGTACGATTCTTCACGAAACACTTGCTATCAAACTGCCAGTTTTGAAAATGAAAAACGTGTTTTCTTATACAAATCCACTCAGCCTATGCAAAACAATGAATGAATCGATTAACATTTATCGTAACGATACGGCTAAGGAAGCAAATCAACTAAGTTCAAAAGAAAACAGTCATTGGACAACTTGTCGACAAGGTAAAGTTTCCTCGAACGGTTGCCTAGGCCAAGGGACCGATTCGGTCCGGGAGGAACGAGTGTAGCTGCGCCAACCCTTCATCGGCGCGAGTTAGGCGGGCACTTTCACACAGGGCTCGCTACCCGACGCGAAAGGGGCGTCGTCTAACCCTGCTATAGTCCGCGATGGCTTGACATTGCCAGTGGCCTTCACACCCCTTTTCACTGCTTAACAAGTGCACGGGACACGGAATAAATATGATAGTTGCTTAATGTTATACAGTTTCATATGCTTGCTTCAAAATATGTTAACATGCAAATTGAGCAGGATGGTTAGAAAGATCATTGAAATAGCTAGCTAACATGTTTACGAAACTTTTTGAATCAAATGCAGAGCTTGGATTTAATTAGCCATTCGTCAGTACATGTGTTCGTACTGATCCTCGCTCTTTGCAGGTCCCGCGAACCAGGAAGGACGCGCCAGCTAGCTCGGTGGCATTCGTGATTTTGAAGCTTCGGTCGTGCGTCGAAGACTTTCTCTGCGACTCCACTTTTGAAGGCTTCCGACAGTCCAAGGAAGATGACTTAGCATCCCTCCCATCCAGGTCACTGGAGTACTTTGTTGTATATTGAGGGATGTGTGCAATGTTTGGAACGGCTATCTCATCGGCACTCTTTTGTAATCGAGTCATGTTATAGCCCGTACGGTAATGTGTCTTGTATCGGAGTCTGTAAAAGATGTTCATTATCAATAAAGATCAAGTTTCCTTTACTTATTGTGTGAATCAATTTATCTACGTACTCTCTTAGATCTCGTGTCTCAGATTACCTTATGACTATGCCTTGTGCGATCACAAATTAGGTTCGCACGACATCACGTCCGGGGGACGACTATCGATTCGACGGAATCGGGGCGTGACATAATAGTATCAGAGCACGGCTTTACGTCCTTGGCCTCCAGTGTCGAGTTCTAGTCTCCAACCGTTGACCTCGTGTCGATGAGATAAGTTGTTCCATACGCTGAACCCAGGACGTTTTCTGAAACTAACGAGAGTTGCCTTTCTTTTCCCTGCAGTTGCGGGAGCTCAGGCAGAGGATGAGGCGAGCGCTTCCAGCGGCTCGAGTACTTCCAGACCCGAGCATTCCGTCAACCCAACGAGAATGACGCCTACCGTAGCCGGACCTTCCGGCGACCCAATACAACGTATGCTACAAATGCTTGAAATGCAGCAACGTCAAAACGAGCTCCACCGTCAGCAAGCGGAGGCTCATTAGATCCAATTTAAGAATCGGTTCGAGGCTCAATTCAAGCTGCAGCAGCAGCAGCTGAATACCCTCTAGCAAATCGTATAGTCGGTCGTGGGCAACAACAACAATTCAACGATAACACCTGCCGTGACCCAGCCTGCGGTTCGATCCAACGAAGCTGAACCAGAGGCGCTCGTGCTCTCACCTACAGCACTGAGAAGTTCTAACTTCGATGTGTCAAAATTCACGAAAAGCTGTCGCACTTCCTTCAACGGCACAGAAGATCCCTCCATGGCAATCGACTGGTTGGAGGAGCTGGAAGACAAGTTCGAGCTTCTGGGTGTCGAGGACTCGAAGAAAGTCGCGTGTGCTGATCAACTTCTACTTCGAATGAACGTGCACGATTGGTGGGCTGTGCAGAAGCGGGCTATTCGACGTGAAGACGAGACGGCGGCGATCTCATGGGCGACATTTAGAAATACGTTCGAGACCGAATATCTTTCTGTAGCCGTGCGGCAGGAAAAAGAAAACGAGTTTATGCAGTTGACGCAAGGAAATATGACTGTACGATAATATGCGGCCAAATTCAATAAACTAGCCAAGTTTGCTGGAGACTATCTACCTACCACTGCAAGTCGAGCAAAACTATTTGTAGTGGGCCTGCGTTCCACTATCCGTGCTCATGTCTCGGTGCCTGAATACAAAACCATGGGCGAGGCACTCAACCATGCCCTCCGTCTGGAGTCCGAGTATCCTCCTACTACTACCGGCGCTGTTCGCTTTAATAACAAATGTCATAGTAATACGGGAGGCAACAACGCGCACAAGCGTCAATATCGCGGCAACCAGACGAAAGATCTAAAGGTCTACAATTTCTGCCACAAGGAGGGGCACTTGGACACCGAGTGCCGACTTAAGCACATGACATGTCACGCGTGCGGTAAAATAGATCACTTCGTAAGGGACTGCCCGGAAGCTACGTCGAGCCAACGCCCCCCCGCAATATCAACAAAATCGAGGCCAAGCACCTCGGGCTCCACCGACCGCACAACAGAATGGCCAAGACCGTCGCCCCAATGCTCAGGGCCGCATCTACGCCATGACTCGAGACGAAGCATTTGGATCTGATACAGTCGTGATAGGTATACTGCAATTCAATAATAAACCTGTTCGTGTATGGTTTGATTCAGGTGCCACGCATAGTTTTATATCGGCAGAGTTTGCCGTCGAGCACAAATTTTTCTTGACACCACTGGGCCTCGATCTCACGGTTAACGTACCGTCGGGCATGCTACTACTTGTAAATTTAGTCTGCGGAGACGGAATCATCTGTATAGGTGGTCAAAAGATCAATCTCGATGCAATAGTTCTAAATATTAAGGACTACGATATCATTCTGGAGATGGATTGGCTCGGTCCGTACAATGCAACCATAGACTGCGCTGAAAGGAGGTCACATTCCGCATACCTGGAGTGCCTGAATTCTGCTACTCGTGTAGTGAGGCATCGCCGACCTGCATGGTGATCTCCGCAATATCTGCTCGACGGATGCTGCATTCCGGGTGCGAAGGCTATCTAGCTTCCGTTCGAGACATGCGACAGGATAGTGCAAACGCAGGTCAGACCGACGTTGTGGAAGAATTCCCTGATGTATTTTCGAACGAGCTGCCCGGCATACCGCCCGATCGAGAGATTGAGTTCACTATCGATTCATTCCCCGACACTCGACCGATCTCGAAAGCCCCGTACAGAATGGCCCCTGCAGAGCTTAAAGAACTCAAGGTGCAGTTACAAGAGTTACTCGACAAGGGATTCATCCGACCCAGCATCTCGCCCTGGGGAGTGCCCGTGTTGTTTGTCAAGAAGAAGGATGGCTCTATGTGTCTTTGTATCGACTACCGAGAGCTGAATAAAGCCACCGTCCGGAACAAATACCCCCTGTCCCGCATAGACGATCTGTTTGATCAACTTCAAGGAGCTACGATGTTCTCTAAAATTGATCTGTGTTCGGGTTACCATCAACTCAAGATCAAGCCGGACGATGTGCCGAAGTCTGCCTTCCGCACTCGATACGGCCATTACGAGTTCCTGGTAATGCCGTTCGGCCTAACGAACGCTCCTGCTGCTTTTATGGATTTAATGAATCGGGTGTTCCGACCATTCCTCGACAAGTTCGTAGTAGTCTTCATCGACGACATACTCGTCTACTCGAAGAGCAAGCAGCAACACACTGAGAATCTACGGACCATGCTTCAGACCCTTCAAGAAAATTAGTTGTATGCGAAGCGGAGCAAATATGAATTTTGGCTGAGTAGCGTCGCATTCCTTGGATACATCATTTCAGCTGAAGGCATTGCAGTCGACCCAAAGAAAGTTGAAGCCGTCGTCGATTGGAAGCGGCCAACGTCTGTCAGCGAGATTCGAAGTTTCCTTGGCTTAGCGGAATACTATCGACGCTTCGTGAAAGACTTCGCGAAGATCGCATCGCCCCTGACTCGCCTCACCTAGAAAGGAGTCGCATTTGACTGGTCAGACGACTGCGAAGCTTCATTCCAAGAATTAAAGCAACGGCTCGTCTCGGCCCCGATACTCGCACTTCCAGAAGGGACTGATGGTTTCCAGATATTCAGCGACGCGTCCGGTCAGGGCTTAGAGTGTGTGCTGATACAGCAGAACAAGGTGATATCTTTTACTTTCCAACAGCTAAAGCCGCACGAGAAGAATTATCCCACGCACGACCTGGAGTTAGCGGCGATTGTGTTCGCGTTGAAATTGTGGCGTATCTATCTTTATGGCGTGGCGTGCACGATCTATACCGATCACAAGAGCCTCAAGTATCTATTCACGCAGAGGGAACTGAACTTGCGGCAAAGGCGCTGGCTTGAACTGATCAAGGATTACGACTTGACTATCGACTACACGCCATAAAAAGGAAATGTTGTGGCGGACGCTCTAAGTCGGAAGTACATAGCCTCGATATCCATCGACCACAGACTGCTACGCGACCTAGAAGAGATGGGCATCGAACTCCGAGTCCGATTTCGGAATGTGCAGTTGGCAAAGTTGCAGTTAGAGCCGAGCTTGCTTGAAAAGATCAAGACTGCTCAGAAGGACGATCCATACCTGAAGAAAATACGAGATCTAATCTCGACGGGAAGGACGACCGACTTTGCGGAAGACGAGACCGACATGCTTCGATTGAGGGGTAGGCTATGCGTTCCGGATGATTCAGAACTTAGAAAGGAGATATTGTCGGAGGCGCACTACGCGAAGTACACCTTACATCCCGGCAGTACGAAGATGTACAAGGACCTCCGCACAAACTTCTGGTGGCACGGGATAAAAAGATGTGGCACTTTTCGTGTCGCAATGCATGGCCTGTCAGCAGGTGAAAGCTGAGCACCAGAGATCGGACAGGATGATGCAGAATCTGGCAATTCCGGAATGGAAGTGGCAGCACGTGTGCATGGATTTTATTGTTGGTCTGTCGAAGTCGCCGCGAGAAAATGATGCCATCTGGGTCATCGTCGATCGACTAACCAAGTCAGCGCACTTTATTGCCATCAAAGTTACTTGGAGCGTTGATCGCTTGGCACAGATTTATCTTGATGAGATAGTACGGCTGCACGGAGTTCCAGTATCCATCGTCTCCGATCGGGATTCACGGTTCATGTCGTGATTCTGGAGTAGCCTTCAGTCGGCGCAGGATACCAAGTTGCAGTTCAGCTCAGCTTAACATCCTCAGACCGACGGCCAAACGGAGGGCGTCAATCAGATTCTCGAAGATATGCTACGACTCTGCACAATTGACTTCAAATCAAGCTGGGACAATCATCTACCTCTGGCCGAATTCGCATACAACAACAGCTATCAATCCAGCATTCAAATGGCGCCGTATGAAGCCTTGTACGGACGCAAGTACCGATCACCTATTTGCTGGGACGAAGTCGGAGAGCGGCAGATTCTCGGCCCGAAACTGGTGGAACAGATCGTACAGGAAATTCGGCTCATTCGAAAAAGACTAAAGACTACGCAGAGTCGTCAAAAAAGCTATACGGACGTTCATCGTCGATCCTTCGAGTTTCAAGAAGGCGATCACGTATTTCTCAAAGTATCGCCCATACGGGGAGTTACTCGGTTCGGCGCAAAGGGGAAGTTAAGTCCGAGATTCGTTGGGCCGTTCGAAATACTCGAACGGGTCGCCCCAGTGGCCTATAAAATTGCCCTACCATCGGCGCTTAAAGGTGTACACAATGTCTTCCATGTCTCGCAACTGCGAAAGTACGTGCACGACCCGAGCCACGTGGTAGATTTTGGCCAGCTGGAGCTAAAGTCCGACTTATCCTACGTCGAAGAGCCGTTCAAATTTTAGAACGCAAGGATAAGCTGCTGCGAAATCGAGCGATCCCTCTCGTCCGCGTCCTCTGGAGGAAACATTCGGTCGAAGAGTCGATGTGGGAGCTTGAATCAGAAATGAAGGAAAAATTTCTTCATTGTTCTCGTAGAGGTAGGTTCTATCTTTAAGTTTCGAGGATGAAACTTTTTATTAGTTGGTTATGGTGTAGTGCCCCGTCCCTACATCATTCCCCGTTTCCATCCACGGGGTGCGCGAGAAAGGAACACTGTCGCTATCGATTCGGTCGGGACCGATAGGTCGGAATCGGCCGAGTCGATCGAACGGGAACGGTTGAATTAAGATCCATTCCACGTTATGGAATGGCTTCTTCGGAATCAAGTCCCATATTCTGTGGGTTGCGCCTCGAGGATTGGCTCTGTGGCTGAGTCGGGAGAGACCTTCCATTGCTCTGGTTTTCATGCCGTACATGATTTGGCCTTGGCTTTGGTTGTCGTGAATGCATTTTTTGTGAATATTTTTGACGGGTTTTCGTGACGCATTTTTGAGCTTCGCATTCATATCGAATATCCTTGAATTATACAGTATTCTAATCAGTTGCTTATGCGATTGTAGGTGATCGCGTAGACGGCGTCAGCGCAGCCAACCGGTCACTCGCTTAAAGCAAGTCTAAGGCGAGTGGCTGACCTCCTTCGCCTCGTCCCTCTACTTCAAAACTCATATGTGAAGTAAAATGAATGCTTGTCATAATAGCGTAGAATCAAAAAAATCGTAGCACGATTCTTCACGAAATACTTGCTATCAAACTGCCGGTTTTGAAAATAGAAAACGTGTTTTCTTATACAAATCCACTCAGCCTATACAAAGCAATGAATGAATCGATTAACGTTTATCGCAACGATACGGATAAGGAAGCAAATCAACCAAGTTCAAAAGAAAACGGTCATTGGACAACTTGTCGACAATGTAAAGTTTCCTCGAACGGTTGCCTAGGCCAAGGGACCGATTCGGCCCGGGAGGAACGAGTGTAGCTGCACCAACCCTTCATCGGCGCAAGTTAGGCAAGCACTTTCGCACAGGACTCGCTACCCGACGTGAAAGGGGCGTCGTCTAACCCTGCTATAGTCTGCGATGGCTTGACATTGCCTGTGGCCTTCACACCCCTTTTCACTGCTTAATAAGTACACGGGACACATGATGAATATGATAGTTGCTTAATGTTATACAGTTTCATATGCTTGCCTCAAAATACGTTAACATGCAAATCGAGCAGGATGGTTAGAAAGATCATTGAAATAGCTAGCTAACATGTTTACAAAACTTCTTGAATCAAATGCAGAGCTTGGATTTAATTAGCCATTCGCCAGTACATGTGTTTGTGCTGATCCTCGCTCTTTACAGGTCCCGTGAACCAGGAAGGACGCACCAGCTAGCTCGGCGGCGTTCGTGATTTTGAAGCTTCGGCCGTGCGTCGAAGACTTTCTCTGCGACTCCACTTTTGAAGGCTCTCGATAGTCCAAGGAAGATGACTCAGCGTCCCTCCCATCCAGGTCACTGGAGTACTTTGTTGTATATTGAGGGATGTGTGCAATGTATGGAACGACTATCTCATCGGCACTCTTTTGTAATCGAGTCATGTTGTAGCCCATACGGCAATGTGTCTTGTATCGGAGTCTATAAAAGATGTTCATTATCAATAAAGATCAAGTTTCCTTTACTTATTGTGTGAATCAATTTGTCTGCGTACTCTCTTAGATCTCGTGTCTCGGATTACCTTATGACTATGCCTTGTGCGATCGTAAATTAGGTTCGCACGGCATCACGCCCGGGGGACGACTATCGATTCGACGGAATCGGGGCGTGACAGTGACGGAACCACTCCCCATTGCCCAGAGCTCGAATAAGCTGACAAGCAACCCTGTTATGAATTGCTTTTTTGTGCCAAGTCCAGATGAAGCTTGAGCGAGACAATCCCCGAAGTCCCGCAAGCAGGAGGTATCTCTGAAAATCATAGAGGATAGAATCTAGAACCGGGCGACCACCCAGCTTCTCCCCTTGGTGCAGAAGGGCATTGAAGTCCCCGATCAAGAGGAGAGGAAGGCACGACGAGTCACCAATAGACGAAACACGGGAGATGTCACTCCATAGGGACTCTCGTCTCCTTATGTCATTGTGGTCGTAGACAGCCCCCAGCAAGAACCAGAAGCCACCCTTGTTCACGAAGGAGATGGCAATCAACTGCTCCGTCATCAAGATCAAGTCACCATCCCAACTCTTCGAGTTCCAGCGAACCCAAATCCTGGCCATGTCACATAGAGCCAGGTTGTGCAGTTGGGCCCAATGAGAAGGGGTCCGCCGAGTAAGAGTCTTCTCACCTTTGATCTTGGATTCTAAAAGAACAGAAATGTCATATTTTTCTCTGTGGAGCACCCCACAAATCTCTCTCCACCTTCCTAGCGAACACGCCCCCCTCACATTCCAGGCGATAATTGTCACGACCCGCACCCGCTTTTCGGACGCGAGCACATGAGCAAGCCCAGCTACGTATCGAACGGACTCCAGCCCGACTCGGATACGTAAACGCTGTCAAGGCTATGGTATACTGCCAAATCATGGCAAACAAATCTATATCTCAACCCACAATAAGAATATTAAACAAGAATGAACAAGTATGGGTCGTGGTCTGCAGTCCACTAGCATAAATGTCCGATAAGACTCTAAGGAATATAACAAGAGTCTACAAATGAAACAAGGAACATGATATCTCATGATAAGGAATGAAAAGCACGAGCGGATAATAAACAGGATAATGATACCTGCATCCCGCAAGAACCGCAATCCTCCGTCATCCAGAACTACTAGCTAACTCATGCAATCGCTAAACCTGCGAAGATCAGCAGGTCCTCAGAGGACATAGCAAGATACATAATATACATGCCTATCTAACAGTTTTATCATGCGCAAGAAATAAACAAGAAAGAACAAGAACAAGACAATAACTACGAACACGAATACGGACACACGAACACGAACACGAATACGAATACGAATCACGAACACTAGAACAACTACGCGTAAATGAACTGCCGGATGAACGAAACACGAGATCAATGGAAGAAATCAAACCCTCGTCCCGAGTGTGGACTCTCTGGTTTGAACTAAGCGCTAACCCTCGTCCCGAGTGTGGACTCTCTGGCTAGCTCACGGCAAGACACCCTCGTCCCGTGTGTGGACTCTCTGGTGTAATTGGTCAACCCTCTAAATCTCCATGTTGTACTGATATCAAGTTTCTACAACTCTCAAGTCCGTGGAAAACTAGTAAGGCACGTACCGAATTTCACTCCTCTACTTGGCTGTCATAGAAGATTTTCTTGCAGTCAATAACTTCCTACTGGGCATATATCCCTAGGCTGCCCAAAATCAATCATCATATTAAAGTTTGCTTCTCGTCTTGGCTGTCCAAAAAGAATTATATGATGCTTCTACAAAGAGGCTCCCCCATAGTTGAGCCCCAAACTAAGTTATTACCACTTATTGCTTCATTGTAAATTATGTTACACAAACACAAATAATTATTTATAAAATCATAATTCACCATTTAAATCAAATAAATAAATAAATAAATATTCCAAGAATTTTCTGGGAAGGGGAGCTACAAATCTACCCACCTTAAAATAATTTCGTCCTCGAAATTTTAATTTATAGCTATTCCTTAAAATCAAAGTCTACTATTACTTTAATCTCCTTAAATACAATTTCTCAAAATTATTTTTTAACCTCGAATACTTGAGGACTTCTACCCACCTTTGGTCACACTACTCCTCAATCATATAATCTTCTAACTAGTGGCTAATAATTCTACCAAAAATATCTAGAACATATGGTACCTATAATCCCTCCTATATAAACAACCAATATTCAATAGTCAAGCAATATACACTATATTTTAAGGATTCCTAATGAATTCTAGACAGCACAATCGTTCGTCGCTTCGAGATAGGAAGGGACGAGAATTAATAGTACGGAAAGCAAGGGAGTATAATCGAGAGCAAATATGGAGTTTTCAAAGACGTAAAGAATTTCTAGGAGAATTTTCAAAGCAGTGTGGATTGAGATTTCTAAGGGTTTAGTCAGTTGCGCAGGCTCGTACCAGTACAGTTACGTAACCGATACAATATGCTCTGACCTGCATGGGCCACCAAAAAAATTTGTCACGACCCGCACCCGCTTTTCGGACGCGAGCACGTGAGCAAGCCCAGCTACGTATCGAACGGACTCCAGCCCGACTCGGATACGTAAACGCTGTCAAGGCTATGGTATACTGCCAAATCATGGCAAACAAATCTATATCTCAACCCACAATAAGAATATTAAACAAGAATGAACAAGTATGGGTCGTGGTCTGCAACCCACTAGCATAAATGTCCGATAAGACTCTAAGGAATATAACAAGAGTCTACAACTGAAACAAGGAACATGATATCTCATGATAAGGAATGAAAAGCACGAGCGGATAATAAACACGATAATGATACCTGCATCCCGCAAGAACCGCAATCCTCCGTCATCCAGAACTACTAGCTAACTCATGCAATCGCTAAACCTGCGGAGATCAGCAGGTCCTTAGAGGACATAGCAAGATACATAATATACATGCCTATCTAACAGTTTTATCATGCGCAAGAAATAAACAAGAAAGAACAAGAACAAGACAATGACTACGAACACGAATACGGACACACGAACACGAATACGAATACGAATACGAATCACGAACACTAGAACAACTACGCATAAATAAACTGCCGGATGAACGAAACACGAGATCAATGGAAGAAATCAAACCCTCGTCCCGAGTGTGGACTCTCTGGTTTGAACTAAGCGCTAACCCTCGTCCCGAGTGTGGACTCTCTGGCTAGCTCACGGCAAGACACCCTCGTCCCGTGTGTGGACTCTCTGGTGTAATTGGTCAACCCTCTAAATCTCCATGTTGTACTGACATCAAGTTTCTACAACTCTCAAGTCCGTGGAAAACTAGTAAGGTACGTACCGAATTTCACTCCTCTACTTGGCTGTCATAGAAGATTTTCTTGCAGTCAATAACTTCCTACTGGGCATATATCCCTAGGCTGCCCAAAATCAATCATCATATTAAAGTTTGCTTCTCGTCTTGGCTATCCAAAAAGAATTATATGATGCTTCTACAAAGAGGCTCCCCCATAGTTGAGCCCCAAACTAAGTTATTACCACTTATTGCTTCCTTGTAAATTATGTTACACAAACACAAATAATTATTTATAAAATCATAATTCACCATTTAAATCAAATAAATATTCCAAGAATTTTCCGGGAAGGGGAGCTACAATAATAGCCATTAATTAATGAGAGGTGGGGTCTCCCTGGAAAACTCCCGGATCAGCACATGGGGAAAGTGCCACATCCGTCGCTAAGGAATCCTCCTCTATCCCAGTCGAAACCGCCTGTTGGGGAGCGACCTGAGATAGAACCAACGCCCAGACAGGGTTGTCAACACACACCGCCTCCTCTCTGTCAGTAGTATGAGCCACCACCATGGAAGGGCCATCCCTCAACAGGCCGACAACGCGTCTCTTCCTACAGTAAACCTGCCCTCCAGATGATTCGTCATCCCCTCGTTCCTCAATCTCTGACGCCCTCATACCTCTAGTAACTATACTACTCAGCCCCTGGCAAGTGGTCATCGCCCCACTCGTGGAAGCAAGCTGAGTAGATACAACGAGGCTCAAACCACCATCACTAACAGGATGAGTAACCTCCCCCTCCAAGACCTCCGCTCCAATATCATCTCTTAAATCCATATCGCAGGGAGCTTCTGGAGCCTCACTAGGAGGGATAGTAGGCTCCACCGGAGGTCCAACCTCCGAACATGCACAGGCCAAATGCCCGAAGCAGGAACAACGTGAACAGGTTGGTAGAACCCATTCATATTCTACCTTCTGGGTAAGCACCTCCCCATAAGGGATCTCATATTCTACCATCTTCGGAAGCTTCCCCCTGCCCGAATCTCCACAAAGATCCTAGCATACATCAACCGCGTCCGAAAGGCAGTAGCTTCATCTGCCTTGATCGGGTTGCCCACCAAGCTGGCCAGCCGCATCAATAAAGGTATGCTCCAAAACCTGACCGGGAACTCAGGGAATCGAATCCATACTGGGATGGCATTCAGAACTTCCCTCTCACATTGCAGCTCCGGAGTCCACTCCTTGAGAATGATTAGTCTGCCGTCGAACGTGCAGGGGCCGCCTTGGAGGAACCTAGCAACATCCTCCGCCAGTCCAAACTTCACATAATAGAAGCCGTTCTCGCAGGAATAGAACTCCATACTTCCCTTAGGCTGCCAGACACGCGCTGCATAATCCCGGATCTGGCCGTAGAAAGGCTTGTTGCCTAAGACATACAGGACGAGAGTATTCTTCCAGTATGCTGTCACCTTCTGGATCTCCTCCGCAGGAAACGAGGCCCGAAAACCCCTCCCTGCCTTGATCGGCGGAATGTACTCCATCGATGTGGGGGTTTTCGGCCCCACAGGTTTGCAGATCTCAGCCCAGGACCGTCCAGCAGGCTGAGTGGTCGTCCCAAGAGGACTCGGGGCCACCTCCGGGCGAGGAGTCCCAGATCCCTGAACATCCAGATCCACCACCTTACTCTTCCCCTTGGCCGCCGCGGTCGCCTTTGGCCGCCAACCTACCGATCTCCCAGCAGACACCCCAGGACCCCGGGCAGATGACCGAGACCCTGACCCGTTCTGACGGCTATCAAGATGGCGATCCCTAACCTGACCCTGTCCGCCTCCCGTCTTCTCCCCGATCATCGCTACGCGACGGCGCGTAACCGTCGTCCATCCACCTCCCTCCGTTTGGCTCCCCAGAGATCCTGAACCTGCTCCGAATTCAAAGTTCAGATCAATGGGGCCACCCCGCAGCGAGTTCGACCCCACGGTCACCGAACGGAGGCCGCCCGACCCCCCTTCCATAGTGCCCGGCCCCCCCACCGCCTGGGGGGGTCGTCGACAACCCAAGAGGGTCCACCCGACCCCCCCGTGCTCCAGCCCCCCCACCGCCTGGGGGGAGCTGCCACGCGCGCCGGCGTAGGGGGGTCCGCCCGACCCCCCGATCCTGCTCCCGCCCCCCCCACCGCCTGGGGGGGGGACCTCCCTTCTTTGCCGAGGCCCGCACCCTACCGGCAAGGGGATCCGGCAGCCGCGGGGGCGGGCCACGCGAAAACCGTAGCCGATCGCCCTGTGCTCCAAGCCGTTCGCCCATTGTTATATATATATATATATATATATATATATATATATATATATATATATATATATATCCAAACAATGGATTTCTTCCCAATCTTCTTTCACTAAATCTTAAGGGAAGTTATCACCTTTCAATCTACGACCAAAAATATCCTACTTGGTATTTAGGATTTAAATGTAAGCGTAAATTTAGTATTCATTCTAGTATGCCAAAATATCTTAAAGCCTAAGCTTAAAGTCTAGATTATACCACATTTTGGTTTTCAATGAGAATTTCTTTTTTTTCCTTTTTTTTATTGTTACTATTACTACTAGTGTTCCACTCTTCTTCTGTTGCTACTATGATAAGTTAGTTTACTAGTATTTCTACTTCTACTATTTTTTGTTTGTTTGTGTGATTATTTGATTTCACAAACCTATGTTACCTTTCTTTATCTTGCCAAATCTATACCTATTTTTAGTTCATACTTATTTACTTTTAAAGATCGCTATTATACAATTTTCAACATATTGTAGCCTTTGCATATAGAAACATCTGTTATTTAAGGCTTATATATATATATATATATATATATATATATATATATATAAACCAAGACGTTTATTCATATGAAAGGTGCAAAATGCCGAAGCCTTTACAAGTAAGCGCAAAGAAGGGCGGGGAGCAAAAAAGAGACACCCGTACGGAGGCCAAACACCTCGACAAAACGTCAATAACAATAGGTCAGGAGGTTCCAGAAGTCCTCATTGACGTGCTTACAATGTCTCGAGACCTTGAGAATCTATCTTTTAGCCTCAAAGATCAGTTGGGCCGGGCTGTACTGATGTCCTTCGTATATGTATTTGTTACGATTTTTTCAAATGGCACACATGATGGCAGCTGCGACGATCTGGTGGCCTGAGAGGCTTTACCCCAAGTGGCAAGGAGATCGTTGAAGCCCCTATTGACTGGGTCCGTGAGGCAAGAGGTAGGGAGGCTGAGCCACACTTCATAAGATTTGTAACTCCTCTTCTTGGATTTTGGTTTTTATTATTATTTTATTGACTTTATTTCTAATTGGAAAATATGTTGTTATCATAATTTTTATATATTTGTGAAACTATTTTTGTATGATTTTTTATAAATGATATATTTAGACCCATTAATTACCTTTAAGATTTGAAAATATGTTTTCAAACTATTTAATATTGAGTATTATTTCAAAGAACTATTTTAAAGTATTATTATTTCCAAAGTATTAAATATAGATTTGGTTAAATATATTATAAATGTTATAAAATAATATATATTATACATTGATTTTGATTTAAGCTAGAATTTACTTTCATTCAATATTTACCTGCTTGAATTTACAAGATCTATTTTAAATAGTATTTGATAAATATGGGATGTAGTTAAAACAACTACTGGGATCGAGATTTGGATTACCTAGGTTGATTTAAAATTATAAACGCTATCTTAAAAATTATTTATAATATTAAAATAATAATTTTAAGTATTGTTTGTTATTAATGAAAATATTTAAATTGATTAGAAGATTTGGTTAGTACTTTTGGGTTTTCAGATTATTGATTTCCAAAATTGTTTTGGAAAAGCATAGATAATTTTAATAATAAAAAGATTTGTTAAAAAGTATTTTGAATAGAATTTATAAAAAGTATTTTTTGTGATGATAGCGAATATTATCTTCATGTAGTAATTAATGAATTGATAATTACTTTGTATGTTTAAATTATTTTGATAAATATTAAATATTATTTACATTACTATGTTGATCATTTCATTGATATAATCTTATATTCATAAGATTTAAAAACTACTTGATATTATCAAATATTTATTTAAACTAGTATCGTTTTAATTAATTAATGAATGAATTAGATTATTTTTGACTTAAAAGATTTATTTGATAATTAGTGATAACGACTGGAATATTATAATGATAAATCGAATTTAGGCGTCCTTATCTAAATACTGGACTGGGACTCAATATATGTATAGATGTAACGTTCCCCCTCGGAAAACCTCACCTCCCCGCCAATAACACCATCATCCCTAAACACCATCACCACTCGCAGCTCCTTCCATCACCAACAGATCGACCACCACTACCACTACTCGACAACCCCCATCCCAGCCAACAACAGCCATCAACCATCAAACTAGACATGCTGTGTATCGTGTCTGTGCCACCAAATTCTTATTCCAAATATTACAAACAACGGCGTGCGGCCAATAAGAACCCCGACCATCGCCTACATCATCGACACACCCACAGCGCCGCACAATCCCTCACCTGAACCACCGACGATCGCCGCCCTCGTCTTTGGAATTCCCATCGTGCCGTTCCCCGGTGCATGGACCTCTCCACCAGCAATGTTCGGTTGCCGTCGTTGCACATGTTAGTCCCTTGGCGAACAATCGATGGAAAAACACGTTTTTAGAAACTATTGTAAAGACAATGTTTCCAGCAACAACACCCTAAAGAAGGTGATGTTGTATTACGAGAATCTAAAGAGATTTTGTAATATTTCTCGAAGGCAACAGAACCGTATAACTTCTAAAGAGAAGCGACGGTATTCTCGAAGGCAACAGAAGAAGAAGAAAGCCTGCTGGGGTGAAAGATCACCGGCGCTCAAAGCTATATCCGCCTTACGGACAAGCCTCCAGGAACCAGCAAGTTCGAAGAGAACTTTAGAACGCTGGCCAAAAATGTCGACTCCTCGGAATAGCAGCAGCACTTCTCTCTCTATGGAAATTTTCTGAGTATTTTCTGTGTCCTTAGAGAGAGGAGATGCTTCTGATATTATAGGCACGAGATGGGCTTTTCAAATTTTGAACGCACGCCCTGGTTTAATGCCAGATCCGGATTTTCTGGATCTGAGCCATTTTCGGATCTGAGCCCACAAGACCCGCGGACGTTACATAATTTGAACGGCCCACTCGACCCGCTCGACCCGTACGACCCGTACGTCCCGTACGCTCAGTACGCTCAGTACGCCCCGTACGCCACGCAGGCCGTGCAGAGGCTCGCGCACGAGCGCAACTAAAGCGCACAATGCGCCTAGCGACGAGCTCTCGTGCTAAGTGCAAAGTGCCATCAAAAAGCCACATTAAGCCTCAAAAGCCCATTAGCCCAAGCCCAAGCCCAAGTCCGAGTCCGAGCCCGAGCCCGAGCCCGAGTCCGAGTCCGAGTCCGAGTTCGAGTCCGAGTCCGAGTCCGAGTCCGAGTCCGAGTCCGAGTCCGAGTCCGAGTCCGAGTCGCTAAGCCCCTTCGGGGCTTAGCTCCAATCTATTTTCATTTTGGCCAAAAGTTGGTTTCTTATTCTCACCTCTATGTAAAATCCCCCCACATGGCACCCTCCATTGGGCCTCAACCCATGTGCATCTCTCTATTCCTTCATAAGTAATATATAGAGATACATATTGGTGTGATTTTTCAATGTGGGACTATCTTTTAACAATAGAATGTTGTGAACACACACAACACATAGAATAAAACACCAACAATCCCCCACATATCTCTATATATATGAGTTAAGCGTTCCACATAATAACTGTCCATTATGCATTAGGATAGATGTCGCTGACGACTTGAATCTTCCCGCATGGGTTGAACAACAGTATGATACAAGAATGAACTACGCCTTGAATTCTGTACCACAACTGTAATTTTTCCCACTCACATAATGTAGTTATCTGTGCTTCTGGCTGCACATTAAAGGCCTTGTGCCAGCCTGGATTTCAATGTATGTATTTTGGGCGTCTACAAATTTACCCTCAAGAAACGGCCAATTTTTCTGTCCATACATTATAGGTGAGTTCTTTATTAAAGAGACATGGCATGAAGCGTCCAACGCTTCCTTTGCGGTGCTACGCCGCTATGACATGGCTTTAAGCCGAGGACCTTACCCCGAATTACCGGGAACTCATCGTAGTGTCATACTACCCGTAGCATGAGGTCTAGCCCCTTTGTAGTGCCAAACTACCCAGCATGAAGCCTTACGCTTCTGTGCGGTGTTACGTCGCTACGACATGGCTTGCAAGGCCGAGGCTTTATCCCTAGCCGGGTTTACCTCATTGTGGTGTCGTGCCACCCGTAACATGAGGAACACCTCCTCTTTGTAGTGCTAACTATATCCCTCTTTAATTCAATATACAACATTAGGCCAACTGCCTATTTGCGGTGCTACGCCGCTGTGACTTGGCTAACATAGCCGAGGATTTACCTCTTTCGAGAACCTCATGGTGGAGTCACCGCCACACATAGCATGGAGTCACACTCCTTGTAGTGCTGTGCTACCATGCTTCCTGTAAAGCATAACAGACCTTCACTCAGTCTGAGAACTCATTAAGGCATTATGCCATCCTTCCCACAGGATCAATTTTCCGTAGAAAATTCATAGTAGACAACAGTGGTTCTGGGTCCGAAACCCTTCCATGTTCCGCAGAATAAGTACCCACTGTTAACTAATATTTTTCCAGTCAATAGTCCTCCCTTGAATCAAAAAATTAGATATCTGGTAGATTTCTCTTTGAACCAATAACATAAAATTTATTGATAGGATTATAATGACACAATATTAGAATGCCTTCAAACCCATCTTCCTTGCTGTGTCCTCGACCAGCTGTCGTTTGAGGCCTTTCGTGAACGGATCCGCCAGGTTCTCCTGACTCCGAACATCGATCACTGCAATGACGCCTCGTTTGATGAGATCGTTCACTGCTCTGTGCTTTAACCGCACAGTCCTCTTCTTCCCGTTAAAGAGTTCATTTGATGCTACTGCTGCTGCCGCCTGGTTGTCACAATATATCAGGATTGCCGGTATCTGAGCTCCAACCACTGAAAGATCATACATGAGCTCCCGAAGCCACTCTGCTTCATCTGCAGCAGCATCCAATGCAAAGAATTCAGATTCCATGGAGGAGCGAGATAACATTGTCTGCTTCTTCGATTTCCACGATATAGCAGCTCCGCCCAAGGCGAATATGAATCCACCTGTAGAATACTCGCTCTCCACCTCTGAACACCAGCTAGCATCACTGAAGCCTTCCACTACTGACGGATCTCCGCTGTAGTATAGTGCAAATGTCTGAGTCTTTTTTAGATATCTCATAACACGCTTCACAGCGTTCCAGTGTTCAACGCCTGGGTTGCTAGTGAACCGACTCAGCATTCCCACCGCAAAAGCTATGTCAGGCCTTGTGGCAGTAGTAGCGTACATCAAGCTTCCGATGACGCTGGCGTACTCCAATTGCTTGACGCTTTCTCTCGAATTTGGCTCCAGCTTCTGACCGGTACGGTGTATCAATTATAGGAAGATCTTGATACCCGTATCGAGTGAGCATTTTCTCAATGTAATGAGATTGTGACAGTGCTATTCCCGTGCCTGTCCGGATGATCTTGAGCCCCAAGATAACATCGGCATCCCCCAAGTCCTTCATACTGAACTTGGTCGAGAGAAATTTCTTTGTCTCTGTGACACAGCTTAAATCCGTACCTAGGATTAGCATGTCGTCAACGTATAGACAAACGATAACTCCTCTTCCGTCAGCAAACTTAGTATAGACACACTTGTCTGTTTCACAGACCTTGTAGCCATTTGACCTTATCACTTTGTCAAACTTCTCATGCCACATTTTGGGAGCTTGTTTCAAACCATACAGAGACTTCATCAACTTGCAGACTTTGTCTTCCAGACCTCTGACGACAAAACCTTCTGGTTGTTGCATGTAGATCTCTTCTGTCAGCTCGCCATTAAGGAATGCCGTTTTCACATCCATCTGATGTATCACTAGTTTGTGTATTGCTGCTAGAGCAATTAACAATCTGATGGTTGTCATCTGAGCTACTGGAGCATAAGTATCAAAATAGTCGATCCCCTGTTTCTGAGCAAACCCTTTGGCCAATAGCCTGGCCTTGAATTTGTCGATGGTTCCATCTGCTTTCATCTTCTTCTTGAAGATCCATTTGCATCCGATGGGTCTTGCTCCTTCTGGCAGGTCAACTAACACCCATGTATTATTGGAGGTGATTGAGTCAATCTCATTGTCTATAGCCTCCTTCTAGAATACAACATCTCTGGTCTTCATCGCTTCATCATAGGTAAGCGGATCTGCTTCCACATGATAAGTGGCGAAGTCATCTCCGAAGTCTTTCGGCCTCCTTACTCGCTTAGTTGACGGCTCAGCGAGTTCTGGTTCAACTGGTGTCTCTTCGACAATAGCTTCTTCTTGGACTACTGGTTCTTTAAGGACTTCTGTCTGCTTTGCACTCTCATCATTCTCCGGAAGATCCGCGAGAACAATATTTTTGTGCCTTGCAAACTTGTCTTCAAAATATTCAGCATCGCGAGATTCAATGATATAATTTGATTCTATATCAAGGAATCTCCGAGCATCACTCTTCTCGGCATAACCCAAGAAGATAGCCTTAGTGGTCCTAGTCCCCAGCTTCTGAATCTTCAGATCTGGGAGCTTCACGTAAGCCAGACACCCCCACACTCGAATGACATTCAAGTTAGGTCTGACTTTGAACCAGAGTTCATGAGGTGTTATGTCCGAAGTTGCATACGGTACTCTATTGAGAATGAAAGTAGCCGTTAATGCAGCTTCTCCCCAGAAGCTCTTTGGAAGACCCGCAGTCAACAACATAGAGTTTATCATCTCTGTCAACGTTCTGTTCTTCCTTTCTGCTACTCCGTTGGATTGAGGAGAGTACGGAGCCGTCGTCTCATTTATGATTCCATGTTCTTTACAGAATGATGAGAAATCATGAGACCGATACTCCCCGCCTCGATCACTCCTTAGCCTTTTGAGTTATTGTCCAGTTTGCCGTTCAGCCTCGGCCCTGAACTCCTTGAACTTCTTGAATGCTTCGTCTTTAGACTTGAGCAGGTAGACAAAAGCATACTTTGAGAAGTCATCGATGAAAGTAATAAAATATTTCATCCCGACTTTTGTAGAGAATTGTTTGAAATCACAGATATCTGAGTGAACCAACTCCAGAAGATCTGTGCTTCGATGGACCCTGTGAAAGGGTTTCCTTGTGATCTTCGTCTGAGCACACACTTCACATTTCTCTACCTTACCCCCACACTTGGAGATAAGTCCTAGGCTAGACATCTTGTTAATTCTTTTACAATGAACATGTCCTAGCCTATTATGCCACAACTCAAAAGAATAGTTCAAAGTAGAAATGGCATTAATATCATTTTTCTGGGTTACAACAAGCTGAATTTTGTACATTCCTTCAGTCTGGAAAGCTTTTCCGAAGAATGTACCCTTCTTGGACATCACCATCTGGCCAGCATTAATGTCCATCTTCAAGCCTGCGTTACAAAGCAGGCTCACAGAGATCAGGTTCTTAGCAATTGTAGGAACATGCTTCACTCCTTGAAGCGTCAGAGTGTTCCCCGATGTGAGTTTCAGTTCTACCGTCCCGATCCCCAGTACTTCAGCTTGTGCCTGGTTTGCCATTATGACTTTCTCGGAAGTTGGCTCATAGGAGTCGAACCATTCCTTGTCTGAGCAGACATGACATGTCGCACCTGTGTCTATCCACCAGTCCGAGTCAACCCCCACATTTGCAACCTGCGCTATCATTGCAACCAGATTAGTAACCAAAGAAACCTTACTCGGCTCACCTTTTTCTGGTTCCTTGCAGTCACTTTTGTAGTAGCCCTTCTTGCCACATTTGTAACAAGTCACATGGGACTTAGACTTCTGATTCTTGAATGAAGGACTCTTCACTTTCAGATTAGTGAAGTCCTTCTTCTTCTTGTGAGGAGAAGCCGCCTGCTTCCCCTTGTACTCTCTGGTTTGGACCAGATTTGCTTTCGCCAGTTGTTTGGACAGAGAATCCATCTTCTGTTGAGAGCGCATCTCGTCCTCAACATGGATCTCTTGCAGGAGATCTTCCATACATATGTCCAGCTTCTTGCGGTGCATCCTAGCATAGAAGTTGCTCCAACCCGCAGGAAGTTTAGAGACGATTCCTCCAACGACAAACTTGTCGACAAGAGGCATATTCTCGTCATCCAACTTTTGGCGCAGCTTCAGAAACTCCTTTACTTGGGGCAGCATAGCCTTCTCATCTTCGAAGGTCCACTTGTGGTATCTTTCAACCAAGAAGATCTTGGACCGATTCTCGTCATCTTCGTACAATTTCCCCAAGGAGTCCCAAATCTCTTTGGCAGAATTCTTCTTGGAATAGGACTCTGCCAGAGAGTCTTCCATGCTATTAAGAATCAACAGTTTACAGATACTGTTTTCTCTAATCCATTTTGCCTGCTTGGACTTAGCAGCTGCAATAACTTCTGCGGTTCCGGTTGTTGGAACGATCGGTTCTTCCTCATTCAGCACGTGATCAACTTCCACGAGTTGAATGTTTAAGGTTACTTTCCGTTTCCAGATTTGGAAATGTTCGCCGTCGAATTTTTCCAACTTGTTAAAGTCGGTATTGACGAGCGATGCACGTGAGTTATCCATCTTTTCGACATAGCTTTGAGATTGTTAGTCCCTTGGCGAACAATTGATGGAAAAATACGTTTTCAGAAACTATTGTAAAGACAATATTTCCAGCAACAACACCCTAAAGAAGGTGATGTTGTATTACGTGAATCTAAAGAGATTTCGTAATATTTCTCGAAGGCAACAGAACCGTATAATTTCTAAAGAGAAGCGACGGTATTCTCGAAGGCAACAGAAGAAGAAGAAAGCCTGCTGGGGTGAAAGATCACCGGCGCTCAAAGCTATATCCGCGCTCAGTACGTCCCGTACACCACGCAGGCCGCGCAGTGGCTCGCGCACGAGCGCAACTAAAGCGCACAATGCGCCTAGCGACGAGCTAAGTGCAAAGTGCCATCAAAAAGCCACATTAAGCCTCAAAAGCCCATTAGCCCAAGCCCAAGCCCAAGCCCAAGTCCGAGCCCGAGCCCGAGCCCGAGCCCGAGTCCGAGTCGCTAAGCCCCTTCGGGGCTTAGCTCCAATCTATTTTCATTTTGGCCAAAAGTTGGTTTCTTATTCTCACCTCTATGTAAAATCCCCCCACATGGCACCCTCCATTGGGCCTCAACCCATGTGCACCTCTCTATTCCTTCATAAGTAATATATAGAGATACATATTGGTGTGATTTTCCGATGTGGGACTATCTTTTAACAATAGAATATTGTGAACACACACAACACATAGAATAAAACACCAACAACACACTCTCCCGCTGCCGAGACCACCATACCGAGGCCTCGACTCCCGCAGCCGAACTGTGGCCCGCCTCATCTCGCCGCCATAGTCGACGATGAGTCTCTGGGAACCGCCGGCTCCAGGCACCGCCATCGTCCTTCCACGCCTACCGCCTCCAGATCCGGAGTGCTGACCCCGCGCCGCCGTGCCCTAGATCACCGCACCTCCGCGCCGGTGAGCAACCACCTTGAGTTCCCTCGTCGCCTTCCTCCTCGATCGAGCCTCCGAGCCGCGCCCATCCCAGCTCCGTCTACGCTCACGACCCCGCGAGGCAAGCGCCACCGTGCCGGAGAGGCGCTCCGCCCGAGTCGTAGCCGCCCTCGCTGGAGACTTCCACGCCTCCGCCCGAGCCGTAGCCGCCCCGGCTAACGCTGCCACCAACCGCCGGTGCTCTTCCCGAGCGCTCCCCGGTCCTCCTTCCTCCGCCGCGCTGACGCATGGCCGAGCTTCGCCTCCGGCGCAAAATCGCCGCCTATGTGAGTTCCTAATTTCCCCCTCTCTTCCTCCTCCTTTTATTAAGCCTGCTGCATTCTGAGCTGGTTTTGCTATTATTGCAAATGTTCTCAGAGAACGAGGCAGGTGGGGACAGAAGTAGTGAAACCATTAAACATTTTATTATTGTAGGTATTTCTATGTACATATGTATTAGACCATCTCCAATGGGAGTTTCTATCTTCCCTATTTCTATGGAAGAAATCCATTTTAGAAAAAATTTCCAACTAGGATAGAAATCTTCTTAAAGTACAATGCCAAATGGGATAAGAACTCAATTCTAGAAATCACCATTGGAGATGGTCTTAGTACACATATGTGCATGTATGCATGTACACTATTATGGATGGTATGGTTATTTTACTATTATGATTAATAAACTTTGGTACAGATAAAGTATGTACATGGACTAATATATTAATTATATTAGTATTTTTTCATTACCATTATTATGGGCATTATGTTTACTAATATTATTTAGTACAAATTCGGGAACTGGGAGTAAGTGGTAAGTAGGGTTGTATTATTATTATTATTATTATTATTATTATTATTATTATTATTATTATTATTATTATTTTACTTATGTTATTAGTTTTTTTATAATTAAATTTATGTAATTGCTATCATCACTATTTCATTAATTATATTAATGATATTTTGTTATATATATATATATATATATATATATATATATATATATATATATATATATATATATATATATATATATATATATATATATATTAAAATAAATTCCTAAAAGTTATTTTGTGACAAAATTTTGAATGGGGCTTGGCCCTACACCTATTTTCAAATATGGCTTAAAAGTCTTTTTGTAATAATTTGTGGTAATTTGAATATAGTTTTGAACTAAAGTATTTTGGGTAAATTAAGGAATTGTGTCTAAAAAGATCTGCTAGCTTTTCAAACGTATCTATCCAATTATTTTATCGTTTCCAATTATCATACATATAATTTCTAACTAGTTGCAAATATTTTCCTAAAATTATAGTTTCTCAAAATGATTTACTTATAGTTTTCCAAAATAGTTATTTAGAATATTAGATTAATAGTTTCAATGTCAAAAACGGTTTTCTAAAGGAATAGATACAAAATATTATTCGTAATTTCTAAAAAGATGATAATTTCTAGATAGTTTATAAATATCTTCTAAATAAATATATTATTTTCTAATTAAGAATTACGTTCTAATCAAATGAATTCCTCATAGGTTAACCTTGATCATGACCAATCTAATCACATTCCTATTTCTTTTGCCAACCTTGGACTTCTCCACATCGACCCTGGCCGATCAGACTGACCCAACGGGATCATTGGTTTCACCAGCAAAGGACCATAGGTAAGTATACTTTCTGATTGCTTTTTGATTCATAGTAGTCTATACATTTTATGTTTATATATATGTCTTGCTGCTTGTTGACACGCTCGTCACACGGAGTAGTCGGGAGGAAAAATATCTTAGTAGACATGTGGACTACCCAGAACTATCCCCCGCGTCTTTCGTGGAGAATAGCAGCTGCACACGACACGTGCAGGATGTCGGATTTATCCCATAGCCGTCCACATGTCGAAACTGATATTTCGAATCACATAGGTAGTTGTATTTTATTTGTTTTTCTTGTCTTCTGCACCACCTGTCATGTCATCTGTTACTTTCTAGTTTTCATCTCTCATATGTTATTTTCATGTCTTGTTAATTCTATTGTATTTTTGCATTGCCGTCGGTTTGTGTGCTTGTTCAATTCCAGACTGGAAACCAATATTTTTAGGTTAGCCGTGGCTTCACTTAGCATGGGAGATACGGGTATACTTGCAGGCCAAAACTTAGACTTTAGATATATGTTGTAACCATTTCAAATATGTGTAAGAATTTTGTATTTTCTTTTAGATATAAATCTTGTAATTGTTGTAATAAATCTTAGAAATGTGAATGAGCAACAAATGTATGTTTTGCGATTTTGAGCATCATGGCCGTGACAGCGTTCTACCGTCGACTCTGCGGCGTAGGCTGGCTTGGACACGTCTCATATCCGAAAAAACGAGTGCGGGTCGTGACACCAGGTTACCCGACCAGAGATGTGGTCCACAGTTTCAGGTTGGCGGTCCGAGCAGCAATGGCATGCCGATGCTAAACTAAAGCCTAAGGTGATGAGTGCATCGTCAGTGAGAAGTTTCTTGTGGTACGCTCTCCAAAGCAGGATGGACCATTTGTAAGGGATGCAAGATTGCCAAAACAATCCAATGACGGGGGATGGCGTGCCAATCCCACGAGCTGCTCTCCGCGCGGATGCCAGGGAGAATGATCCATTAGCCTTCAAAACTGTATATATATATATATATATATATATATATATATATATATATATATATATATATATATATATATATATATGAGTGCTCTAGAACCAGCCGGCTGGTTTTATATTATGAAACCAACCTATGTTATACACGTTGGATTGAAATTGCATGGTTGAGATTAAATGACTTAAAATGGTTGTGGGGTCTACACCTTTTAATCTCAACTACTAAATTCCAATCCAATACATAAAACATAGGGTGGTTTCATAAGACAAAACCAGCCGGTTGATTTTGGAGTATTTCTGTATATATATATATATATGGTATACATATATATAGTCCTAAAGTAATTTTTTTTTGATGCCCTCCTCAATTAGCCGCCTCCCATTTGGGGAGCCCCAGGGCTCTTTCTCCCTTCTTGTGGGGCTCCTCGGTGCCGCCGGCCATCGCTTGCCTGGTAGTCTGGGCACCCCTTCCTCCATTCCCCCTTCTTCCTCTTTCCCCCCACCTATTCCCATCTTTCTCCCGTTCTTCTCATGTCCGCTTCCTTCGCGGAGGTGGTAGCAAGGAACCACCCTCCGGCAGATGGTCGACCCTCCCTCCAACCGCTCAATGGCTTCCCCTTCGGGAAGCCAGCTCGCGTCCCCATCTCCTTCCAAGGAAGCCCTGCCGTCAAGTTCTCGGCTGAGGAACTTACGCAGGCGGCGCTTCCCTTTCAATTTGCTCTGGTCGGCAAGTTCGCCCGCAACAGGCCATCTGTTGACATCATCCGTCAGGCCTTGGCGGCCCTGCCTCTTCGTGGTCCCATCTTCGTGGGTATCTTGGCTCCCCGGCATATCCTGTTGTGGCCTTCCCTCGAGGCAGACTTTCTTCGTCTCTGTGCCAAAGACCTCTGGTTTATTAAAGGATGCCCAATGCAGATTTTCTGATGGTCCACCGACTTCTCTCCTCTACGGGAGTCCCCCTAGCGCCGGTCTGGGTTTCCCTCCCGTCGCTTCCCGTCCATCTTGTCTCTAGGATCGCCGACATAGCCTGCTCTCTGGGTACACCTCATCACGGATCGGACGACGGCGACACTTTCCCGACCCAGCTGTGCGAGGATTTTGGTGGAACGGGATCTACGTACCCCCTTGCAGCACTATATCCGCATTATTCTACCCTAAGGATGTAGTTTCTGGCATGAGGTCATCTTCGAGAGTCATCCAACGTTCTGCCCTTCTTGTTGTCATTAAGTCCACTCCGCCCCCAGTAAAGCGTGCACCGTCGACGTCGTCAGGTCCTGCATAGGTCGACGGTACTGTTCCCCCCCACCCCCCACCTTCGCCACCATCCAGAAATCTCAGGACTCTGCTCCCCTTTATGCTGCCCAAGCGTCGTCCTCGGGCACGTCCACCTCCGATGCCCCACCAGAAGAATTTCGACCTATTGGATGCATCAGTTAAAACCAACGGAGAATTCACCGTCGACATCGTCGGGTCCTGCATAGGCCACTCCGAAATTCTTCTTGCTATCATCAAGGCCACTACGCCCCCAGTGTAAGTGTGCACCGTCGACGTCGTCAGGTCCTGCATAGGTCGACGGTACTGTGCCCCCCCACCTTCGCTACCATCCAGAAATCTCAGGACTCTGCTCCCCTTCATGCTGCCCAAGCGTCGTCCTCGGGCACGTCCACCTCCGATGCCCCACCAGAAGAATTTTGACTTATTGGATGCATCAGTTAAAACCAACGAAGAATTCATCGTCGCAACAAAGACACTGCAGTAGATGACCAGTCCAAGGAAGCTCCTACCGCCCCACTCCCTAGCATTCCCCAAGTTGACCCAATACATTCGGAGGAGGATGAACCATCCGACATCGACTCAGAAGGATCCATCATTCTCACCAACTATTGGTCCTTCTTAAAAGCCTCAGATGCTCTCCTACCTCTTTCTGTCATGCCCCCACCCCACCACTCCATACACCCTTCCCCTCCCCCTCCTCTCCTTCCCATTCCCCCACCTCCACTGCAGGCTCCTCCCTATCCTACTTCCTCCGATATTCTCCTCTCCACCCCATCCTATCCCCCTCTCTACCAAGGCCCTCATTTCACCATCTCCCCAACCTCCTCCCCTACCCCATCCGTCGACTTCTAAGAAGGTATCTGGCCAGGACAAGGTTTCGCGAGGGATGTCCTTGAGATCTGCATTGAAGAAAACCCCCCAACAAATCGATGAAGACCTTTTTTTTGGAACTGTAGGGGGATCACGGGGCGTCCCACTGTAAATAGAATCAATCTTCTCAAAAAGACTCATTTGATATATATCTTGGCTATCATTGAGACCAAGGTTCCGGATTAGTAGATCAACCAGTTTAGAGTTAAACTTGGCTTTCATAAACTTTTGGCAATGGCAAGGGGATCTGGATCTTTGTTGACAAGGAGTCGCCTTCCCGCCTTGTTTCCGCAACGGATCAAGAGATCACCATTGAAGTTAGTCAACAACAACTTCCAATTCCATTTTAACTCACTGCAGTGCACGACCATTCTGGCAAGATCCACATGAGACGTCTCTGGGATACCCTGCTTTCTCTCAATTTGTCGGGCTCGTCCTGGATTGTTGGTGGAGATTTCAACGCTATTTGTTCTTCTTTCGAGTGTGTCGGGGGCCTTTCGGCGAATGCCGGTTCAATCTTTGAGTTTAACCAGTTCATCATCGACGCTCTGGTCTCTCCACTCCCATTCTCCGGTCCTTCCCTTACTTGGACTAACAATCGGTCTGGCCAGCATAAGCAACAATCAAGGCTCGATCGAATCTTGGTGAATCACCACTGTCTTCTCCGAACTCACCATAATCTGGTGTCTCATCTCAGTCACCTGGGCTCGGACCACAGCCCCTTACTCCTGAAGTTTTCCTCTAACAAAGATTCCCACCAAAAATCCTTCAAATTTCAAAATTTTTGGATGCCTCACCCCCTCTTTCTAGCTACTGTTCAGTGTGCTTGGAAGGATAACTCCCATATTAACTTGCTCACCCGTTTGGCCAACAAAATTTATGATACCGGCAAGGCGCTCGCCACGTGGAGCCGGAGTACCTTTGGTAACATTTTTCAGGCAGTGCAGGACGCGGAAGCTTTGGCAGCCCAGGCAGAGGCATCGTTTGAGTTAGACGATTCTTCTGTCAACGCTCAGATCGTTCAAGAAGCTCGGGTGCACCTCCAAAGTACTTTGCATACGGAATCCGAGTTTTGGAGACAAAAGGCACGGTTAAGGTGGGACGCGGAGGGGGACAACAACTCCAGTTTTTTTACGCCTGCATCCAGAGCAAGCATGCAAAATTATTCATTCATTAGGGGGAGGATCTGAACGGTCGCGTCCATTCCTCGGCCGTAGACATCGGTAAAGCTGCCTGCAACTTTTTTGAATCCCTCTGCACTAAAACAACAGTAATTCAGGATCCCGATTTACTCTCGACCATCCCGTGGATGATCTCCGCACGACGAGGTCCTCGGCTCTCCTATTTCTGCTGCAGAGCTTTGGTCCGCGCTCCTTGCTCTCGATCCAGATAGTGTGGCGGGCAAGGACGAGTTCAATGGCAGCTTTTACCGATCTTGCTGGATGATCATTAGGGAGGACCTGGTGGAGGCGGCAAACGCTTTCATTGACGGGCTCCACTATCCCAAGGTGATCTCTGACACCTTGCTCGTCCTCATTCCAAAGAGCTCGAACCCCTCTACTTTCTCCGACTATCGGCCTATTAGCCTATGTACTTTTTTCAACAAACTGGTGTCCAAAGTTTTGGCCACGTGGATGACACGTTCCTCCCTACTTTAATCTCGGAGGAGCAATGCGGGTTTGTGCAGAATCGGAATATCACAGAGAATATCCTTCTTTCACAAGAACTGATCGACGGTATGAAAGAACCCAACAGAGGGGGGGGGGGGGGGGGGGGGGGGAGGGGGGTTTAACATTGCTATCAAGCTCGACATGGAGAAGGTCTACGATTGGCTTGACTAGCAACACCTTATTTGGGTTCTCGGGCTCATGGGGTTCTCGGAAAGATGTATCAACATTCTTTGGCAGTCTGTCAACGACGTGTGGATGTCTCCTATCATCAACGGCACGACTTCGATAGCTTTCAAAATATCTCGGGGTGTTTGCCAAGGTGACCTGCTTTCTCCTTGTCTCTTTATTTTGGCGGCAGAGATGTTTAGCCACAATCTTGTTTTGCTGAGTAACAACAGGAGGGATCTGCGATTTCGGACAACGAGCGGATGCCCTATCATCTCGCACCTTTCTTTTCCGACGAAATTCTGATCTTTGCTAACAGAACCAGCGGATCATCCGACAAATCAATGACTTTCTCACCAAATACAAGCAAGCGTCGGCTCAACGTGTGAACCGCCAGAAGAGCTGCATCTTCATCCTGGATACTCTCAACCGTTCGGCTTGGCAAACGCTGAGCTCGACTTTCGGCTTTCGTGTCGACACACCGCCCTTTGTGTACCTGGGATGTCCTTTAACCTATGGTCGATGCAAAGCCATTTTATTTGAACCTATCATCCGTAAGATTCAGCGAAAGATCGAGGGGTGGCATCTTAATCTACTATCGTTGGGAGGATGCCTCATACTGATCAAACACGTGCTCGCCGCAACCATGCCAATCTACCTGCTGTCGGTAAGTAACCCTCCCAAGCAGGTTCTTAGGCCTCGTTTGGTTCACCGATTGGAAAGGAAAGGAAATTGATTTTTTGGTATTTTTTTTACTTTAGGAAATTATAATTTCTATAAATTTTTCTTTTCGGTGTTTGGAAAGATCGAAATTATAGCAGGAATATATCTTTAATTTCTATTATAGTATTTGGTGTTTGTAAGGAAAGAAAACAAAATCAAGTCAATTTTTCAAAAATACTCTCCTGTTAATAAAAATAATTATTACTTAGAAATATTTTTGTCTAAAAGATATTATGGATAAAAATGGTAAATAATATTATGGACATGGATATTTTGGTCAAAATTTTTTTTGTAATAAATGAAAAAAAGTTGGAGGGAAAGTGATTCCTTAGATAAATGGGAGGAACCACTTTTTCCCTATTTTTCTACTTCTTGGAAATCATTTTCCCTTTCCAACAACTTTTTTTTGGCTCCCAAATATAGAAAAGGAATCACTTTCCTTTTCCAAGCTCAAATTCTGATAACCAAACGAGGCCTTAAGGTGATCGAGAATTCCTTCATTCATTTCCTATGGGGACGCACAGCCGGCGGTCCTCGCAGATGCTGGGCGGGGTGGTCTTCCATGGCCCGACCTACTCAGGAAGGTGGCTTTGGCCTTCGGCGTCTCGGTGAGGTGGCGAAAGCATTCTCTATAAAACTTTGGTGGAAACTTCATACCAAACACTCCCTTTGGCATCGATATATGACAGCGAGATACTTCAAGCATCGTCATCCGGCATCCGCCACCGCCAACAGCAAAGCATCGCTTGGGTGGTGTCGGCTTCTGGAAGGGTGAGTCCTCGCTGAGCACCTTATTACGTTACGGGTGGGGACGGGCGACACCAAGCTACTGATGAGAAGTGGATCGAATGTGGTAGGCTCACTACTGATCCATCCCAGGAAGGCATTCGAATCCGCGAGCTTTGGTTGGGAGATCGGTGGGATTTCCAGCGAGTGCTGCGACTGTTTGGGGCCCCTCACGGAGGCGATATTACGTGTCTGTGGCATTATTGTGGGTACTTCCCCGGACGTATTGCTCTGGAGTCCCAACTTTCTGGAGTCCCAAAGGAGTTTTCTCGACAGCCTCGACTTGGCAGGAGGCTAGAGTCTATCCGATCATCCTGCTACGGGTCTCCCTCTGGAATGGCGACATTCTGCTCACATGGTCGATCCTTGTTTCGCAGAGTGTTCTCAACAAACTGCCCACCAACAATAATGTTCAGGGACTTGGCTTCTTCTTGGCATCTTGTTTCCATTGTTGCTCTTCTCCGTCGCCCGAAACTGTGAACCATTTGCTCCTATCAGGTGATGCGGTGGCAGATGTGTGGACGATCTTCCACCCCGCCAATGGGCCGTCGACCATGGAATCCCTTCTCCATTCCTCGATTGCCGATCCGCTGCTCGCCCCTACTCGCATAATGGAGTTGGCTGCCATCGTGTGAGTCCTTTGGAAGAACCGAAACAAATCCAAATATGAAGGTCGACCTTTGCAGTCGTACAGATTGGCCACAAAAGTCAGGAGACAGATAGACAAGAGAAAAGCCAGCCGCACTGCTCGCTTGGGGTCGGGATAACCTTCTGTTGGATTTTTTGTTTTATGTTTCCTTCCCTCTTTTTGGTATACTTTTCTTTGTATACATTTTGATTATTAGGGGGGATCGTGGCTTGCTTGTGTGCTGGGCACATTGGCCCCCTCTTTTTCCCGTTTTGCTCCCTTTCCTGGCTTTTGGCCTTTTATAACGTGCTTTCCTTTTGAAAAAAATAAATATATGTATACAGTCCTAAAGTAAAATCATTTCAATCTGTGTCCTACTGTCGTGTCTATGTATCCATATTAAATTTAACTCATATATTCATGTCATAGTTTAATTTTAATTTATATCGAAACAATACCTATCCCAATTTAATATAATTAAAATTTTAGGAATTAAAATATAGAATCAAAAGGAGGACTTGTCTTTGTTTTGAGCAAAACCTAGGATGTGCTTCCCCAAATTTGCAATGACTTTGATTCATCATATTCCAAAAAATTGAAAATTAAATTTGACTTGGGTTTGAATTTTGGAAGAAAGTTTAGAGGAGAAGGTCATACCTAGAGTGAAAGGAGATGGAGGAGGAGTTGAAGGAGATGTTGGAGGTCAGCGGGGGCGGAGGCCGACCGGACGGGCGGGGGTGCTGGACAGCTGCTGCGGCATCGATTCAGTTGTGAGGAAGGAGAGGATGAAGTGTCACGACCCGATCCCAAATAATTGGGTCGAACCGGATCATGCCCAGCCTGCACCGTTGTTGAGACGGCGGCAGTAAGCTGTTCCATTAGCAGGTAACCACAACAACATCTATATTTGTCACAACTCAAAATTCGAAAATTTAAAACTTTATTGAACTTTTACAATGAAATGAAAGATACAACTTAAACCATTTTCCACATACATCAATAAGAAGAGAAAACTCTAGGCACACAGCTCATCAGTCTCGAAATCCTCGTCTTCTAGTTGGGACCTCGGGAAATATCGCGGAACAAAGCCTCATCAGTGATACCTAAAATGTTGGGTCTCCAGTCAGGAGGGAGCAAAGTACAATTTATGCTAATTTTAAACAGTTAAATAAGAAATAGAATCATGCAGTTCTAAACAGTTTTAAAACAGGTTTGTTACAGTATAAAACAGTGATTTGAACAGGTAATGACATATGACCGGCTTGGGTTTGTTACAGGAGGGTACAGCTTATCCCCGTGTGTATGAGGGGTAAGCCAATAGTTACAGTAGTTACAGTAGTTTGGATGTGGTCATACTCATTACACTATTCCCCCAGTCCCCAATAGTTACAGTAGTTACAGTTCAGTATTCTCGGAGGGAGTTTCGTGTTTGCATCGTGGTTTAGACATGCAGTAAAGCGATTAAATAAATAACTGTAAACTAACATAAACTATACTTGCCTCAGGAAAATGACTGGAGAGATGGACGACTCCGAGACGGGAAGTTTAGAGTTGTCCTCGAATTCCTACATTCGAGAGATAGACTCAGCTGTCAGGTTTACTAACTTAGCTATGCTAGTTGTAATCTCTATTTGCGTCATAGTCCAAATTTTAATTATTTAATTAACTAACACAGAAAAACGCGTTTATTAAGTGCGTTGATTTAATACGAGAAAAAAAAATCATTTTAACTTTGAATTCGGGAAAACAACGTCGCTACCAGATTAGTTTAGAAAAACTTGGTATTTTCTATAAATATAAATATAAAACTAATTTTCTTGTTTAGTGAGAAATACGTGATTTTTAATTAATATTAAACTCGTCAATTTTAAGTGAGAAAATAATAGTTAATTTTATACGAAAAATACTTTTTAATCATTTTAATCTTTAAACATTAAAACTCGTAAAACCAGAAAGGCAAGGAATCTAAGCTATTACAGTCACAGACCAGCCAGCTGGGCTTATGCCCATTACAATTTATTTACATAAATTGAAATAAGAATAAACTGCCGTTAGTCCTAACTGAAAATATTAAAAATAAATGTAAACAAAAATAAATAATAAAATAATGATAAATCATAAGTCTCAGATAATGGTCCGATCCTCATCTGGCTGATTGCCTCAACGTCCGGGCGGGGCCGGTATCGTTTGCACTTAGCCGGGTCCATTGACCGATACGGTCGTCACCCAAAAATAAATATCAAATAAATTCCGAAAATCATTTTAAATTCATTTTGAAAATAATTCAGGATTTACGGAAAAATCGGGCAGCATCTCCTCTATTTTTGGTCAACCCAAAAACTGGAAAAATGGTGCCGATAGTTCCTGCAAGTCCCAAACCAGGGAAAAACCCACATTATATATATATAAAATATCCACAGCCAATCCACAGCATAATCAGGACGACCCGAAATAATTTCGGAAGTCCGATTCCAAATCCACAAGTTACAGAACGTTCCCGGAAATTTCCAGAAACTAAAACATACCAAAAACCATTCCCGAAATATTCCGGGAATGCAAAATAATCCACGGAACTTTTCCGAAAGTCCCGAAAAAATACGACGTCGCTAATACCGAATTCCCAAAGGGAACCGGGGACCATTTCATCATTGACAAATAATAATAAAATAGCGGGACAGGGGGTTATACCTCGGGTTGCTCGGCTAGAGCTCTCAGATGATAAAATAGAAAGAAATGAATAATCCAGCACAGCGACGTTCCGAAATCAGCGCTGAAAATCAGCGACGTCGTCGACGCAACGTCGAAAACTCCAGAAATAGAGCACGGCAGAACCAAACAGGGAACTCTCCAAAGAAAAGTGAGCTCGGGGCAGAGACAGCACCAAAGGGCGCTGCCGAGAACGGGGCTCCGGCGAGACAGGGAGTCGCACGGGGACACGCGCTCGCGGGAGGCGCTGACGCTGGATGGGGCTGGGGCACGCGGGGTGCGCGCTGTCACCAGAGGGTGGCGCGAAAGGGGCGCGCGGACGGGTGGCGCGGTGGTCGCCGGAACCGCGCGGCCAGGGGGGCGGCGCGAGGGGAGCTCGGGGCGCACGCGGAGAGTCGCGTTCGCCGGTGAGGCGGTCGGCCGGGGCGCGGCGAGCTCGGGGGTCGCCGCGAGGGTGGCCGGACCTCGGTCGGGGAGAGGAGCTTGGGTGAGAAGGGTTTCTGAAGGAGGTAGGTGGGGAAAGTGTTTGGAGAGGGTTGAGAGTACGAGAGGGTGAGGAGTTTTGTTTCTGTGGAGAGATGAGAGTATTAACTCTCTACTTGCCAACTTATGTGAAGAGGAGTGGGAATAGTGGGAAGTTTATTAAGGATGGAGTGGAGTGAACGTTGGAATGACTTGTGGAGGAGAATGAGTTGGGGAGTTAGAATAGGAAGGGTGCTGAGCAAATCGTGGGGAGTGAGGTGCTGGTCCTACGGGACCAGCCCAAAATAATAATAATTTTTTTTTAATAAAGGTTAACCAAGTCCAACAATTCAGAATTAAGAAATAGGAAAAGATTGGGTTAGGCTCAGGCCTGGGTCTGGGCTCGGACTCGGGTCTGGGTCCGAAAATCAAAAGTCCATGTTGTAATTAATATTTTCGAAATCATTTTCACCCAAAAATATCTAATAATAATAATATTAATAATAATAATTTTAAAATATTAATGATAACATTCTATTAATAAATACAAGCATGGGTTTCACAATCTTCCCTCCTTAGAAAATTTCGTCCTCGAAATTAAAGGTAGGGTTAGGGGTAGGATAAACTCAAATCAAGCAGGTACGGGTACTATGTCCGTAACTCAGGTCCAACAATAAGAATTTCCAATGCAGTCGTGGATGAAGACGATTTAGGGACTAGTTCAATTTATGATATCATCCATGCAGAAAAATACGAAAGTGAACCAAAGTACACGAGGTTGATCAGACCATCATGCACCGGTCCTGATTAGACAATATATTAGTGGGTGCACCCAATAAAATATCGTCATGATCATGCTTGATTAAAGAGATAGCTTGCAAAACTAGGCTAACTTAGCAGCATTAGTCAAGTTTAGAACGAAAAAGATAAGGAATAGGAGTTTAAGTGATGGCTCAAATTCTGATTTTCTTCTCATCTCTGACTAGGCTTGCAACTGGTTTCTCTGGCACTGAAAGGTTGAGTCCAATCTCCAGCTCTGAATTATCCAAAACGTGACTCGGATCCGAAATGTAGCGTCTGAGCTGTGACGTAGAAGACGTTGCACACTCTCAAGATTAGCTGGTAGAGCTAACTGGTACGCTACTTCCAACTCGTCTTCAACTTCAAATGGCCTAATGTACCTGGCCTCAATTTCCAGCTCCGTCAAAACTGATTGTTCCTCTGGTAGGAGAAAACTTCACAGAAATGATATCTCCTTCTTCAACTTCACCGGTCGACTACTACTACCAATCCAATGCTTCTGTCTACCTTGGGTAATCCTAAGCTTGCATTCACCTTCTCTACTGCGTCAGTTACCATCTCTGGACCCAGCAGTACTCTTTCTCCTACATCGTCCCATGCAAGTGGTGTACGGCAACGACGTCCATAGAGAGCTTCAAATAGGGTCATACTAATTCCAGCTTGGTAGTTGTCGTCGGTAAGAAAACTCCACCAAATGCAATTGGTCTTCCCAAGACCTTCCAAATTCCAAGACGCAAAATCTCAATATATCTTCAAGCATCTGGATTGACCTCTCTGATTGCTCGTCCCGCGGTACTCCATGAATCTGGTAGATGTGCCTCTCGTACAATGCTGCCTACTTCTTAGTGGATAAACCAACTTTGAAGGACATAAAGTGAGCTGACTTAGTCTGTCGGTCCACAATAATCCAAATGGTGTTCTTCCCTCATTGGAATCAAAGCAATCCTAACACATAGTCCATCGTTATGTGCTCCTACATCCAGTCCGGAATGCCTATTGACCGTAGAAGTCCGGCGGGTCTCTGTCGGCTAGCCTTCACTTGTTAAAAAAATTAAACATCTAACCTCAATTCTGAATACATCCTTCTTCACTCCATACTACCCAACAATAGTACGCATATCCCAATACGTCTTGCTAGGATGTATGGAATACTGGTGCGTTTCTTGCATTAGCTTGTTTCTTAGTTCGCCAGATAGTACACAAAGTCTCGTACCATTCTTCAGAGCTCCATTATTGGCGATTTGCGAAACCCTCAAGTGTTCCTGCCAACACTTGATCTCTAAGTTTGTAAAACGTCTCGTCTTGAAACTGAGTCTCCTTGACTTTGTCCATCAGACTCGAGCTCATTTGCAGCTTCATCATTGAATCAGCATCCAGCTTCTTCCTTCTATTTCCAGGCAGTATAATCTCCAGTCCAAACTTCTCGATGTCTTCTAGCAGGTACTGGTCCTTGGTTAAAAACTTCGCCATCAGTTTCGACCAAGTGCATCAGCGACCACATTAGCCTTACCTGAATGGTACTGCAGGTTGATGTCGAAATCCTTCATCTGCTTCAGCCATTTTCTTAGTCTAACATTCAGCTCTTTCTGAGTGAAGACATATTTCAGACTTTTGTAGTCCGTATATATTTTCACTTCCTTTCCATAAAAATCATGCTTCTATAGCTTCAAAGTAAAGATAATTGCAGCAAATTCCAAATTAGGTATGGGATAATTCTTCTCATGAGTCTGTAGTTGCCTAGATGTGTAAGCAATTACTTTCCTATGTTATTGAAGAACGCAACCCAGTCCTTTTCCAGAGGCATCACTGTATATTGAGAAACCTCCGGTACCAGCGGGTAGCGCAAGTATCGGTGCTGTTGTAAGTCTCTTCTTCAGCTCCTCAATGCCGCCTGGCAATCTTTCGTCTAGATGAACTCTTCATTCTTCCAAGTGAGCTTCGTCATCGGCTCAGCAATCTTGGCGAAATCCTTCGCGAACTTCTGATAGTAGCCAGCCAAGTTCAAGAAACTTCTGAATTGAACTTGGGGTATACTACTTTTCAACAGCAGCTATCTTCCATCGAAATTTCTTCTCTTGACAACATGGCCAAAAATCCACCTTGTCAAAGAAAATCCACGTCCAGATAACTTACCATAAAACTTTTTTTTCTTCAAAGTTTCCAGAACTTTCCTCAGATGTTCTTCATGCTCTTCTTCAGTCTCCGAATATATCAGAATGTTATCTATGGAGAAGATAAACTGATTCAAATACTCATAAAAAACTCTGTTCATGAGATTCATGAACACAGTAGGAGCATTCGTCAGTCCAAACGACATGACCAAGAATCCATACTTGGTGTTGAATGCCGTCTTGGGAATGTCCTCTTCCCTGACCTTGATCTAATGGTGATCAGGTTAATCTTCGAAAATATCTTAACTCCACTGAAATTGATCAAACAGATTATCAATCCAGAAAAAGGTACTTGTTCTTTAGTGCCCGATAGTCGACGCACATCCGTATGGTTCCATCTTTCTTGGGCACAAACAAGATAGGTGTTACCCAGGGTGAAGCTCCGTCTCGAATGAATCCCAGAGCCTTCAGTTCATTAATCTGGTCCTTCATCTCCTTGGCCTCCTTCGGTTGACTCTGTAGCATCCCTTAGAAATAGGGGAGAGCCGGAAACTAGGTCAATAGTGAATCCTATGTCTAGATCTGGGATAATCCGGAAAGACTATCAGGAAAAACATCTGCCATAAAGGTGTAACTAAGAATTTTTATTCATGTGGAGAATTACAGCAAAAACACTTATGATTGATCTAAGGACATCCTGTTACAACTTCCAAAAAAATAGATAATGCTATTCAGCAGTCCTAGGTACTATTCTTCATGGTTCTGGCTCTTGCATGAGCAGTCTCCAACTGCTTCATCTTCTATGAACCTCGAGTATGCTTCATGCCTTATTGTAAGGAGGCAAAGTCTGCTGGATAGGAAGAGGGTCCCTAGGTTGTGGCCTAACAGGTGTTGCTGGGATATGAGCTCTGGTTTGATGGGAAGATAAGGGACAGTCCTTTACCCGATGTTCAGCAGATCCACATGCCAAACATTGTCCCAATCTCTTGCGGCAACTAACGGCCTGATGACCAGGTCTCTTGTAGTAGTTACAAGCCCATAGCTTCTTACGACAAGGCTGCCGAAAAGTAGAGTACTTGATGGGACCCAAATATCTTCTAGATTCGGGGGTATCCTTCCTAGGATAAGGTTCTGCTCCAACTGGTTGGAGATAACTAAGGCTACATCATTGACGTTCTTCATGTCTTCTCTCGTGGTATTCTTCTGTTCCTGCTGGGCTTCATCTTGAGCTTTTTGGAACTCCAGGATTTCTTGAAATAGGGCAACCATTTGGAAGGTGTTTGCTGGTACTGGTGGAGCAACAAAAATGGATACTCCACCAAGGAAATACAACTTAGTTGAGATGAGGTAGGAATCGCCAGTATAGTGAAAACTTCACTGGATGCATTATATGGACGGTCAGTCAACCGCGAGAGATTAAACCCTGGACTTGGTTGAGGAGATGGGGTATGATCCAGAGATGACACCTCATCGCCAGCAGGATTTGGTCTTGTCAATGGTCATTCTCTGGAAGGTTTAGGATGCACACATAAGCAAGGTAGCCTACCGGTCTATAATCAAACAAAAATATTTATTTATATATAAATCAGACCTATGTTGTGACAAATCAATGTTCTAGTGTTCTAATTATTTCTAGGTATATTTTCCTAAGTTGTCGCAGGCCTGCATGGGCCACCACTAAAAACATGTCACGACCCGATCCCAAATAATTGGGTCGAACCGGATCATGCCCAGCCTGCACCGTTGTTGAGACGGCGGCAGTAAGCTGTTCCATTAGCAGGTAACCACAACAACATCTATATTTGTCACAACTCAAAATTCGGAAATTTAAAACTTTATTGAACTTTTACAATGAAATGAAAGATACAACTTAAACCATTTTCCACATACATCAAGAAGAAGAGAAAACTCTAGGCACACAGCTCATCAGTCTCGAAATCCTCGTCTTCTAGTTGGGACCTCGGGAAATATCGCAGAACAAAGCCTCATCAGTGATACCTAAAATGTTGGGTCTCTAGTCAGGAGGGAGCAAAGTATAATTTATGCTAATTTTAAACTGTTAAATAAGAAATAGAATCATGCAGTTCTAAACAGTTTTAAAACAGGTTTGTTACAGTATAAAACAGTGATTTGAACAGGTAATGACATATGACCGGCTTGGGTTTGTTACAGGAGAGTACAGCTTATCCCCGTGTGTATAAGGGGTAAGCCAATAGTTACAGTAGTTTGGATGTGGTCATACTCATTACACTATTCCTCCAGTCCCCAATAGCTACAGTAGTTACAGTTCAGTACTCTCGGAGAGAGTTTCGTGTTTGCATCGTGGTTTAGACATACAGTAAAGTGATTAAATAAATAACTGTAAACTAACATAAACTATACTTGCCTCAGGAAAATGACTGGAGAGATGGACGACTCCGAGACGGGAAGTTTAGAGTTGTCCTCGAATTCCTACATTCGAGAGATAGACTCAGCTGTCAGGTTTACCAACTTAGCTATGCTAGTTGTAATCTCTATTTGCGTCCTAGTCCAAATTTTAATTATTTAATTAACTAACACAGAAAAATGCGTTTATTAAGTGCGTTGATTTAATACGAGAAAAAAAATATCATTTTAACTTTGAATTCGGGAAAACAACGTCGCTACCAGATTAGTTTAGGAAAACTTAGGATTTTCTATAAATATAAATATAAAACTAATTTTCTTGTTTAGTGAGAAATACGTGATTTTTAATTAATATTAAACTCGTTAATTTTAAGTGAGAAAATAATAGTTAATTTTATACGAAAAATACTTTTTAATCATTTTAATCGTTAAACATTAAAACTCGTAAAACCAGAAAGGCAAGGAATCTAAGCTATTACAGTCACAGACCAGCCAGCTGGGCTTATGCCCATTACAATTTATTTACATAAATTGAAATAAGAATAAACTGCCGTTAGTCCTAACTGAAAATATTAAAAATAAATGTAAATAGAAATAAATAATAAAATAATGATAAATCATAAGTCTCAGATAATGGTCCGATCCTCATCTGGCTAATTGCCTCAACGTCCGGGCGGGACCGGTATCGTTTGTACTTAGCCGGGTCCATTGACCGATACGATCGTCACCCAAAAATAAATATCAAATAAATTCCGAAAATTATTTTAAATTCATTTTGAAAATAATTCAGGATTTACGAAAAAATCGGGCAGCATCTCCTCTGTTTTTGGTCAACCCAAAAACTGGGAAAATGGTGCCGATAGTTCCTGCAAGTCCCAAACCAGGGAAAAACCTACATTTTATATATATATAATATCCACAGCCAATCCACAGCATAATCAGGACGACCCGAAATAATTTCGGAAGTCCGATTCCAAATCCACAATTTACAGAACGTTCCCGAAAATTTCCAGAAACTAAAACATACCAAAAACCATTCCCAAAATATTCCGGGAATGCAAAATAATTCACGGGACTTTTCCGAAAGTCCCGGAAAAATATGACGTCGCTAATACCGAATTCCCAAAGGGAACCGGGGACCATTTCATCATTGACAAATAATAATAAAATAGCGGGACATGGGGTTATACCTCAGGTTGCTCGGCTAGAGCTCTCAGATGATAAAATAGAAAGAAATGAATAATCCAGCACAGCGACGTTCCGAAATCAGCGCTGAAAATCAGCGACGTCGTCGACGTAACGTCGAAAACTCCAGAAATAGAGCACGGCAGAACCAAACAGGGAACTCTCCAAAGAAAAGTGAGCTCGGGGCAGAGACAGCACCAAAGGGCGCTGCCGAGAACGGGGCTCCGACGAGACAGAGAGTCGTACGGGGACACGCGCTCGCGGGAGGCACTGACGCTGGATGGGGCTGGGGCACGCGGGGTGCGCGCTGTCGCCAGAGGGTGGCGCGAAAGGGGCGCGTGGACGGGTGGCGCGGTGGTCGCCGGAACCGCGCGGCCAGGGGGCGGCGCGAGGGGAGCTCGGGGCGCACGCGGAGAGTCGCGTTCGCCGGTGAGGCGGTCGGCCGGGGCACGGCGAGCTCGAGGGTCGCCGCGAGGGTGGCCGGACCTCGGTCGGGGAGAGGAGCTTGGATGAGAAGGGTTTCTGAAGGAGGTAGGTGGGGAAAGTGTTTGGAGAGGGTTGAGAGTACGAGAGGGTGAGGAGTTTTGTTTCTGTGGAGAGGTGAGAGTATTAACTCTCTACTTGCCAACTTCTGTGAAGAGGAGTGGGAAGAGTGGGAAGTTTATTAAGGATGGAGTGGAGTGAACGTTGGAAAGACTTGTGGAGGAGAATGAGTTGGGGAGTTAGAATAGGAAGGGTGCTGACCAAATCGTGGGGAGTGAGGTGCTGGTCCTACGGGACCAGCCCAAAATAATAATATTTTTTTAATAAAGGTTAACCAAGTCCAACAATTCAGAATTAAGAAATAGGAAAAGATTGGGTTAGGCTCAGGCCTGGGTCTGGGCTCGGACTCGGGTCTGGGTCCGAAAATCAAAAGTCCATGTTGTAATTAATATTTTCGAAATCATTTTCACCCAAAAATATCTAATAATAATAATATTAATAATAATAATAATTTTAAAATATTAATGATAACATTCTATTAGTAAATACAAGCATGGGTTTCATATAAAGAAAATGGGATGTATGCTAGGGATTATGCATATATAGAAAGGGATTGAGAGATGTTGGAAATGAAGAGGAGGTGAGGAGATGACATGTAAAGGTGTGGTAATTTATAGAAGGAGGAGAAAAGGACAACAATGTTGTTCCCTTGTTGTGGGCTGTTGTTGGGGTTAGGGGAGAGAGGTGTAGGTTGCCTCTCTCATGATCCAATGGATTTTTTTTAAAATAAATTTGCTAATTTATCCTTGTATAATATTTAATATTATAAATTCATATATATATATATATATATATATATATATATATATATATATATATATAATATACATTGGTATATACGAATTCGATCTTAATATGGTATTTCGATAGATAGTCCTGACACCCTAACCCTAACTCTGTCGTCCTGGTCGTCATGGCCACTGGAGTGTCGCCGTGAGTCACTTGACCCCTCCGTCGTCCAACGAACTACTTCGTCCACTGGGTCGTCGAGTAACTAGACTACACCGCCAGCTGCGTCTCACCGCAGCCGTGTCCAGCAAGGACACAAAGTTGCTGTTGGAGTGGGTGGGGTTCCCAACCTATGTGGAGAAGATCCCGGAGTGCGACGAGCGCCGTTCGATGTCGAAGAAGCTCGGGAAGTAGGCAACGAGGAGTTGCTACTGCTGTTGCTGCTCCAAAGGGGAGCTTCTGGAACTGGGCCACCGAGTTCGGGCCGAACTCGGTCCCAGGCCGAGTTCTGGCCGAACTCGGTCTGGCCATTCCAGAATGTTGCTGGTAGGTTCTGTTTGCCTGACACAGAGTTCTGGCCGAACTCTGTGTCGTCGGGGCTGAGGCGGAAATCTTGGTGATTTTTTACTATTGGATGTAATCAAATGGTCCAGGTTTGTTGCGGGATTAGGGAGTTAAGTTAGGATTTCCAAACCCTAATCAGAATGTAACACAATTATAGAACATTGACAAAAAGAGAGAGGAAGGAGGCAAGAGTACCATTACAACTTCGGAAGAGAAGACGGAGGATTGAAGGTCGTTTTTCGAAGGAGATCGCGTACGGGTAATCTCTACTCGTCGTTCTCACTTTTCGTAGCCTTGTAATCATTGTTCTTACTTCTGAGTGTTGTGGAGATCCGATTTGGATCGGAAGGAGTTTGTAGAGGGTGTAATTCTTCTATTCCATTAGTGGAGGCTTCTCATGGTTGGACTCCGATCGTCCCGTAGTTTTTCCTGCAAGGGTTTTCTACGTCAAAAATTCTCTGTGTCTGCGTGGATTGTTTTGTGTGATTGTTTTTGGGTTCGTGCATTGTATCGTTCGGTCCTCTCGCAGGTACTCTCTGGTTTGGGGAAAGGTTTCCGCGCTTCTTTTCCAACAGAGTGGTATCACAGCCAGGTTCTGGAATTCAGAAGGGTGTCAGGAGTTGACAGAAACTAGAGAGGAGAGATGGACGCGAAGCCGGTGCGCATGGTGAACCTGAACGGCACAAACTATCATTATTGGCGGAGCAAGATGAAGGATTTGCTGTTTGTCAAGAAACTGTATCTACCTGTGTTTGTATTCGAGAAGCCCAGTAACAAATCCGAGAAGGACTAGACATTCGAGCATATACAAGTGTGTGGGTACATACGGTAGTTTGTGGACGAGAACGTGTACAACCACGTTGCCAATATTGAGCACGCGAAGACATTGTGGGATAAGCTGGAATCCTTGTATGCGAAGAAGACCGGGGTAAACAAATTGTTTCTGATCCGAACGATGATGGGTCTGCGATAGAAGGATGGGGCATCTATTTCGGACCACTTGAGTGAGTTCCAGGGCGTGGTTGACCAGCTATCTTCTATGGGAGTCAAGTTCGATGACGAAGTTCAGGGACTGTGGCTGCTGTATACTTTGCCAGACTCGTGGGAGACCGTAAGAGTATCTATGATCGCTTCTGCTCCAGAGGGCGTGGTCAGTCTGGAGTTTACCAAGAGCGGGGTACTGAATGAAGAGATGCGGAGACGTTCTCAGGGTACTTCATCCACATCCCACCACTCAGAGGCACTTGTTTCAGAGAGCCGCGGAAGGGGCAAAAGCAGGAGTCCAGGTGGTGGCAGAGACAAGAGCAGGGGGAAGTCCAGGGGTCGTTACGAGGACTCAGAGTGTTACCATTATGGTAAGAAGGGCCACATCAAGCGGAACTGTTTCGCTTGGAAGAGAGAAAAGAAGGGCGACAAGGGGAAGCAAGAAGAGAATACTATAGTGACGGCCTCGATGCATGGAGGCGATGTGATCGTCGTAGGTGATGAGGTCATTACAAACCTCGCCTGCGATGACAATTCTTGGCTGGTGGACTCAGGGGCTTCAGCACATGTATCTCACAACAGGGCACTGTTTGCCACTTACACGACAGGCGACTGTGGCGTATTGAAGATGGGCAACAGAGATGTGTCGAAGGCGGTTGCTGTTGGAGATGTGCATTTGAGAACGAAGACGGGTGCGGTTCTTGTTCTCAAAGATGTTCGTCATGTCCCTGATATCCATTTCAACCTGGTGTCGGTTGGAAGATTGGATGACGAGGGATTCTTCAGTCTCTTCGGGAACAGTCAGTGGAAGCTTTCCAGGGGTTCGATGGTGATTGCCAGAGGAAGCAAGAATTTCGGTCTCTACTATATGGAGGGGAGCACACAGGGGGCACAGGAGGTGAACGCAGTCAGTGATGCGTCTACCGAGTTGTGGTACAGGCAGCTCGGCCATATCAGCAAGAAGGAGATGAGCTACTTGGTGAACAGGAAGGTGATTCCGGGGCTCAAGTCTACAAAGTTGGAGAAATGTACGCACTGTTTAGCTGGAAAGCAAAATAGGGTGTCTTTCCAAAGTCACCCAAGTTCGAGGAAGCCGACGTTGCTCGAGTTGATTCACTCGGATGTCTACAGTCCTATGAAGGTAAAATCTCTTGGTGGTGCTTCTTACTTTGTAACCTTTATTGATGACTGTTCCAGGAAGGTTTGGGTCTATGTCTTAAAGACCAAGGATCAGGTGCTGCCTACTTTCAAGGAGTTTCAAGCCTCTGTTGAAAGGGAGACGGGCAAGAAGTTGTTGTGTGTTCGGTCCGACAATGGCGGCAAATACATCGGCCCCTTTGATACGTATTGCAGAGAGCAAGGGATACGACACCAGAAGACTCCGCCCAAGATACCTCAGCTCAATGGTGTAGCGTAGCACATGAACAGGACACTGATGGAGAGGGTGCGATATTTGCTGTCAGAAGCAAACTTGCCGGGCAGTTACTGGGGTGAGGCTCTTCTCACAGCTGCTTATGTTATTAATTTGTCTCCTAGTGCTCCTTTGCAGGGTGATGTGCCTGACAAAGTATGGTACGACAAAGAGCCGTCATACAATCACCTGCGAGTGTTTGGCTGTAAGGCCTTCGTACATGTACCGAAGGACGAGAGGACCAAACTTGAGCCGAAGATGAGGCGATGCATCTTTGTCAGCTACGGTCGGGATAAGTTTGGCTATAGACTCTACGACCCAGTAGAAGAAAAGCTCTACAGAAGTAGGGATGTGGTGTTCGTTGAGGATCAGACCATGACCAACACTCAGGATTCTGAGACGCCTTCTGAGGCTGAGGAATTGCCTGAGTTAGAGTCATTTCGCTTTGAGCAATTTCCAGAGGACATCGCAGAAGATCCAGTTATGGGGGAGCCGGTACATAGAGTAGCCCCCAACCTTGATCATCAGCCTGCTGATGGTGGTCAGGGTGTCCCTCAGGAGGATGAGCATGCCGGAGAGGCAGTTCCTGAAGGGGAGGAGGCTGTTGGTATACAGCCAGCACCAGTGGTTCCTTTGAGGAGGAGTGACAGGGATCGTCGACCATCTACGAGATACTCACCGGATGAGTATGTGCTATTGACTGACGGGGGAGAGCTCGAAAGTTTTACAGAGGCTATAGAAGACGAACACAGGCAGGAGTGGATGAAGGCTATGCAGGAGGAGATGAGTTCCTTGTACACCAATTCCACTTATGATCTGGTGCGATTACCAAAGGGCAAGAAGGCTTTGAAGAATCGATGGGTATTCAGAGTAAAGCAGACGGATGATGCTACTCGCCCTCGATACAAAGCGAGGCTGGTAGGTAAAGGCTACGGTCAGCGGAAAGGCGTAGATTATGATGAGATCTTTTTGCCTGTCGTCAAACATTCGTCTATTCGGGTGGTGCTAGCATTAGCAGCCAGTCTCGACTTGGAGGTCGAGCAGATGGACGTGAAGACGGCATTCCTCCACGGTGATCTTGAGGAGGAGTTATACATGGAGCAGCCAGAGGGATTCTGTGAGAAGGGCAAGTCACATTTGGTCTGCCGATTGAGGAAGAGCTTGTATGGTCTGAAGCAGGCTCCGAGGCAGTAGTACAGGAAGTTCAAATCGTTTATGGGGGAGCATGGTTATGCACGGACGACATCGGACTACTGTGTATTTGTGAGGTATTTTGCCGATGATGATTTTATCATTTTATTGCTCTATGTTGATGATATGCTATTAGTGGGTCGGAATGCCACTAGGATAGCGGAGCTGAAGCGCCAACTGGGCGCGGCCTTCTCTATGAAGGATTTGGGCGCAGTAAAGACTATTCTTGGAATGGAGATCAGCCGAGAGAGAGAGTCCAAGCTGCTACACTTGTCCCAAACGAAGTACATTCACCGGGTACTTCAGCATTTCGGGATGGACGGGTCGAAGAAAGTGAGTTCCCCTCTTGCGGCTCACTTTAAGCTCACTGAGGAGCAGTATCCATCTACCGAGGACAAAAAGGAAGATATGGAGCGAGTTTCATATGCCTCGGCTATGGGAAGCCTTATGTATGCCATGGTGTGTACGAGGCCAGATATTGCTCATGCAGTTGGTACGGTTAGCAGGTATCTTTCAAATCCTAGAAGGGTACATTGGAGTGCGGTCAAGTGGATTCTACGATATCTTCAGGGCACTGCTGGTTGGAGACTTTCCTTTGGTGGTGATGAGCCGAAGCTGGTTGGGTATACCGACGCTGATATGGCTGGAGATGTAGACACGAGGCGATTGACTTCGGGCTACGTGATGATGTTTGCGGGAGAAGCGGTGTCGTGGCAGTCGCGGTTGCAGAAGTGTGTTACCTTGTCGACGACAGAGGCAGAGTACATTACGGCGACGAAGGCTTACAAGGAGCTGCTGTGGATGAAAAAGCTGCTGCAGGAAATGGGACTGAAGCAAGAGCAGTATACTTTGCTTTGTGACAGTCAGAGTGCTATTCACCTTGTGAAGAATCAGATGTTTCATAGCCGGTCCAAACACATCGAGGCTCGGTATCATTGGATACGGGATGTGGTGGAGAAGAAGGACGTGGAGCTTGAGAAGGTTCATACAGATGATAATGGTGCTGATATGTTCACGAAGATTCTACCAAGGGGGAAGTTTGAGTACTGTAGGCAGATCGTCGGGATGACGATATCCTTCCCATAGTTGTGAAGGGGGAGATTTGTTGGAGTGGGTGAGGTTCCCAACCTATGTGGAGAAGATCCCGGAGTGCGACGAGCGCCGTTCGATGTCGAAAAAGCTCAGAAAGTAGGCAACGAGGAGTTGCTACTGCTGTTGCTGCTCCAAAGGGGAGCTTCTGGAACTGGGCCACCGAGTTCGGGCCGAACTCGGTCCCAGGTCGAGTTCTGGCCGAACTCGATCTGGCCATTCCAGAATGTTGCTGGTAGGTTCTGTTTGCCTGACACAGAGTTCTGGCCGAACTCTGTGTCGTCGGGGCTGAAGCAGAAATCTGGGTGATTTTTCACCATTGGATCTAATCAAACGGTCCAGGTTTATTACGAGATTAGGGAGTTAAGTTGGGATTTCCAAACCCTAATCAGAATGTAACAAAATCATAGAATATTGACAAAAAGAGAGAGGAAGGAGGCAAGAGTGCCATTACAACTTCGGAAGAGAAGACGGAGGATTGAAGGTCGTTTTTTGAAGGAGATCGCGTACGGGTAATCTCTACTCGTCGTTCTCGCTCTTCGTAGCCTTGTAATCATTGTTCTTACTTCTAAGTGTTGTGGAGATCCGATTTAGATCGGGTGGAGTTTGTAGAGGGTGTAATTCTTCTATTCCATTAGTGGAGGTTTCTCAGGGTTGGACTCCGATCGTCCCGTGGTTTTTTTCGCAAGGGTTTTCCACGTCAAAAATTCTCTATGTCTGCGTGTATTATTTTGTGTGATTGTTTTTGGGTTCGTGCGTTGTATCATTCGGTCCTCTCGCAGGTACTCTCCGATTTGGAGAAAGGTTTTCGCGCTTCTTTCCCAACAGTTGCGTCATACATCGAGTACCACGCCAGATCTCGAGCGCCGTGTCCTCGAGTCTGGAGCCCTCGAGCTCTACGCCGTTCGCCAAAGAGCCATTGACGGGACATTTCTCGATCAACCGCTAGGCGCGGAACCGTCTCGTCAATGAGTGCTGTAGCTGGCCATCTCAGGGCCAGATCTATCGTCGAGAGAGCCAACGCCATTTCTCCGCAACAGTCTCAGAGCGACACCGTCTTTTTGTGGTGCTACAGCGTCGTGCAGCCACCAACGCCACCGACTGAGCAAGGTAAAAACACTCATCCCCATCCCCATCCCCTCTTCCTCTAGATCCTTCTCGGATCCTCTCTCCTCCTTTCTCGACTTCTTCTTTATCTTCTTTTTTGTGACCTTTCTTCTTATCGATATTTTTCTTCTTCCTTATTCTTCTTCCTCGTTCTTCATCTTTTCTTAGCTCTGCTCGAGAAGTTTCTGAGAGAAAGAGAGAGAGAGGGATGGGTTAGGTTTGGTGACATTGGACCGGGTCCCGTGGGCTGTGGGCCGAGCCAGGGAAAAGAATGAAAATAAAGGAAAAGAAGCTTGTGGGCTGGGCTTAAGCCCAGGAAGAAAAGAAAAAGAAAATGGAAAAGGAAAAAAGAAAAAAAAATTAAAGTTCTGTAGGCCGAGGCCAGGCCCAAGTCTGGGATAGCTAGGTTGGGCTGAGTTAGTTGTTAGTATAATTAGTTATTAGTATTTAGTTAGTGATTTACTAATATTTTATATTAGTAATATTGTTTAACAGGGTAGTATATTATTTTTTAAATTCTTAATAAATAAATTCTAATTTATTAGTTATTATTTAGCTACTAATTTTGGTTATTTATGCCTAATTTTTACTCATATTTATAATTAATAATTTTTTTAAAATAATTTAACTTGCTAATTAATTATATATTTTCTAAATATTTTGTTGCTAATTGGCAATTAGCTATTAGGTATTCTTAGAATATTCTAGAATGCTTTAAGATATTTCTATTTAGCATCTAACTAGTCCCTAATCTATATTTATATTACTATCTTACATTTCACGATCTTCCGAAGAAAGGCAAGTATACTACGTTTGAACTATATCTATATTACTATCTTACATTTCATATTGGATACTTGATGACACAGAGATATTGATTGTACTTATTATTCTTATTGCTGACTGATTGCATATGTTGGGATCAGGGGAATATTTAATTTGCATGTAATCAAACCCCTTAGTACAATATTGGTGCCTAACCACACGTCGTGCACGTGTGGTTAAGCCGTACCGTATTCTATTATTCTATTGTACTACCAGCCGATCACATGATACTTCAAATCACTTTTGCATTGATTAATTGTTCATTATTTCAGTTACTGTACCATTGATCAGTTAAAATTTATCCCATATCATCGAAGCTTTACAGTTTTACATTATATTCTCATTTCGAAGGGTTGTACTTTGCTCTTTTCCTGATTGAATTCTTTGTAGGTGAGATGGATGAGATAATGTTCACTAGCTACTACGGTCTAGCTGTGGACATAGTTAGAGATGACCAAGCTCAGGAGGTAGAGCCAGTTGTAGATACAGAGAGCTAGATGTTGGCACATTTTATTTTGAGTAATTAACATCATCTTCGTAGTTTAGTCTTCTGTTCTTCAGATTCAAATATTCTCAGAAGATGTACTACTTGGAGTTCTTCACTTCAAGAGCATCCTCCTTCTTCCTTGAAGACTGTAGCAGTTACCGACGTTCCCTGCTTAGAGTCTTCGTGTCTGTACTGGTCTAGGTATATCTGTAAACACTAAAGGATGGATGATAACTAAAAGCACAAATCGAAAAACATGTCATTCAGAGCGGCATACCGGCGGTATACCGTTTTCGTGTCCAGAAAAGGTTCTGTGACAAAAGCGGCATACCGACGGTATGCTTCGGCATACCGGCGGTATACCGTTTTTGGACTCTAGAAAGTTGCTGTCTCGAAATGTCGGCATACCGACGGCATGCTGCGGCATACCGGCGGCATGCTGCGGCATGCCGTTTTTAGCAACACAAAAGTTGCTGTGATCAACTGTCGGCATACCGACGGTATGCTGCGGCATACCGGCGGCATGCCGTTTCTAGCAGCTCTAAACTTTTTGTGACATTCTATCGGCATACCGACGGTATGCTCCGGCATACCGGCGGTATACCGAATTTCGAATACTTAGTTTTCGATTTGGTCTGACACGCATTAATGGCCGCATTTAATGCTCTTGAACGGTCATAATTATGACCGTTACTATTTGGCCGGCATACCGGCGGTATGCCGCGGCATACCGACGGCATGCCGGTCTGCCAGCATTTCAGAGCATTAAATGCCACCTACTCTTGGTTTTCTTATAAAAGGAAGCTCTCTCTCTCTTGAGCTTCCTCACTAACTCTTCCATAAATTTTCCAACAACCAAGAGCTCCACCATTAATACTCTTCAAAGCTTTTCATTGTCATCCTCTCCCAAAGTGCTAGAGTATTAAAGAGTTGTACATTTCGATCTTCACGTGTTAGAAGATCAACAAGTTCTCATTCTCTTTTGTTTGAAGTTGGCGAGCCTTCGTAAGAAAACTCGTGTGTAAAAGTTGGCGAGTCTTCGGATCCAAACTCGTGTTGAAGTTGGCGAGTTCTTCGGATCCAAACTCGTGTGTACTATTTGGATAATAGTGGATTAAAGCCGGAGAGAGTTCCGGGACTGGATTGCCTCAAAAGAGGATACCAGGATACATCCTTGCGTTTGCGTTTGATCTTTCTACTTTTTACTTTCAATTGTCTTTATTGCATCAATTGTTGTAGTTTATATTTTATTTCCCTATTCACCCCCCCTCTAGGGTTCTACAATTGGTATCAGAGCATCGTTCTCTTGATTTGGATTTACACCCTTGAGTGATCCATGGCCTCTAACCCTAGCATCAACACGTTTTACAATGAGGGACACTCCACAAATAGGCCTCCCCTATTTGATGGTACCAACTATAACTACTGGAAGATTAGGATGGGCATTTATCTCAAGTCCATAGATTTTGATTTATGGGATTGCGTGATAAATGGCCTTCCTACTCCTTCCAGAGCTATTGAGCATATTGCTTCTGACACCCTTCGGGAAACACTTGCCGAAAACATTAAGAAGCTTGCTTGTCGAGATGCCAAGGCAATGAATGCTCTTTACTGTGCCCTCGACAGTAGTGAATTCAACCGGATCTCTACTTGCAAGACTTCCAATGAGATTTGGAAGTTACTTGAAGTCACACACGAGGGAACTTCACAAGTGAAGGAATCCAAGATCAGTAGACTCACGCAAGAATATGAGTCTTTTAAAATGAAGCATGATGAATCTATTGCTAGCATATTTACTCGTTTTGGTGACATTATTAACCCTCTCTCTTCTCTTGGAAAGGAATATCCCGCTCATGAAAAGATAAGGAAAATTCTTAGAGGATTGACGAAAGCTTGGAGTCCTAAAGCTACCGCAATCATTGAGGGGAACGATCTAACCGTCATGAACCTAGAGACCCTCATGGGTAAGCTAATGACTCACGAGCTCGACATGAAGGATCAAGAGGAATCCTCCATTCAAGAGAAGGAGAAGGAGAAGACCAAAGAAAAAGAGAAGACTCTCGCTCTCAAAGCTTCAAGGTCCTACTCCAAGGATAGCTCCGACGACAATGAGTCGGATGACGATGAAGAAATAGCTCTCACAGCTAAGCACTTTCGAAAGTTCTTAAAGTTCAACAAGGCCAATCGCTCTAGACGGGACAATGAAGAAGACCCGGCGTGCTATCAATGCAGAAGACCCGGACACATCAAGAGGGATTGTCCGATGATACGAAAAGACTCAAGCAAGTACGAGAAACCTAGCAAGGGAAGCTCATCCTCCAGAAAGTTCGCCAACACTAGCATTTGGTGTAAAAGAGACGTGAGCGACTCCAACAACGACAAGGAGTGCAAACACAATGCCAATGTCTGTCTCATGGCAACCGATGAGGTACTTGATGATTTTTCTTTAAACACTCTTACCTATGATGATTTGGAGAAAGCCATTCTTGAGTTACATGAAGAACACAAAGGTGTTCGGAATAAATACAGGAAATCTCTCAAGGAGGTTGAGGCTCTTCAACTTGAAGTAGAGAGGCTCTCAAGCATCATCATTGATGTGAAGGGAAAATCTCCTATTTTCGACACGGATGAAATAGAGTCTTTGCGACTCAAATTTCAAGAATCTCTTGACACCATCAAGAAAAAGGATAATGAGATTCAATCCATGAGAAGCTCTTATGAATTTGCCATGCGCAAATGTCAAGATGCTAAGAGAAGAGAATATTCCACCTCTATTAAGTATAATGATCTTCTTACACGAAGTAAGAATTTAGGTAATAAGAATACCACTCACATGCATGCTCCAAGACACTCTCACACTCATCACAATGCTAGGCATAATCATTACATGAACACTACACATAACTCCTTTTCTAATACAAGAAAAAGACCCTTTGTCAAGAAGAACACCTCTCATCATGCTTTTTACTATCATCATAACACTCATGGTAGAACTTCTCACACTAGAAACTCACACATGCACAACACTCACACTTCTTCTTCTAAATCTTCCTTGATGTGCAATTATTGTGGTTTGGTGGGTCACGCTTCTAACTTTTGTTATACAAGAAAACAAGTTGACATGAGAGTTCTTAAGTGGGTTCCTAAGACTAACACTCATGGACCCATAAGATCATGGGTACCAAAATGTTCATCTTCAATTTATGTTGTAGGTGACGAATCCTTCTCATGCTAGAAGCAAATGGATTCTCGATAGTGGTTGTTCACGGCACATGACCGGTGATGCTTCACTTTTTACAACGCTATCGATAAAGAAAGAAGGACACGTCTCCTTCGGTAACAATCTTAAAGGTTATATTATTGGAAATGGTAATATCGGTTCTCCTCCTTATCCTTGTATTAATAATGTATGTCTTGTTACTAATCTCAAGCATAATCTCCTTAGTATTAGCCATCTTACCGATAATGGCTATGATATCAAGTTTGTTAAACTCAAATGCTACATTACCGATAGCTCCAATGGAACTATTGTGTATGAAGGCATTAGAGAAAACAATATTTATGTTCTTTATCTTGTTGAAGGTACTAACAATGACAGGTGCCTAGTTGCAAAGAACGATGAGAGTTGGCTTTGGCACATGAGGCTTGGACACGCCAACATGGATACCATCTCTCGCCTCGCCTCCAAGAAGCTTGTACGAGGACTTCCTAGTATCCCCTTCAAAAAGGATATAGTTTGTGAAGAATGCGAGAAAAGTAAGTTGACCAAGTCATCCTTCAAATCCATCAACTCTGTGAGTACCACTAGACCCCTTCAACTTATTCATATGGATCTTTTCGGGCCTAGTAGAGTAGCTAGCCTTGGTGGCAAACTTTATGCTTTTGTTTTAGTTGATGATTTTTTCGAGATTTACTTGGGTTATTTTTCTTGCTTGCAAAAGTGATACTTTTCGTGAATTTGTTGCTTTTTGTAAACGTGTTCAGAATGAGAAAGGTTTTTCTATCAACAAAATTAGGAGTAATCATGGAGGTGAATTTGATAATGTTGATTTCAAAAGTTTTTGTGAAAAGAATGGTTTTGGACATGATTTTGCTTGTCCCCGTACTCCTCAACAAAATGGTGTTGTGGAGAGAAAGAATAGAACCCTTGGCGATATGGCCCGGGTCATGTTAAACCAATATAAGCTTTCCCAATATTTTTGGGCGGAAGCCGTTAATACGGCGTGTCATGTTATTAATAGAGTCTTAATTAGACCTATTACTAAGAAGACTCCTTATGAGCTTTGGTTTAACAAAATTCCTTCTATTGAATATTTTAAGGTTTTTGGTTGCAATTATTTTATTTTGAATACCAAGGATAACCTAGGCAAGTTTGAAGAAAAAGCCTATGAAGGGATATTCCTTGGATACTCTACTCATAGCAAAGGTTTTCGTGTTTTTAATAAAAGAAGTCTTGTTGTCGAAGAGTCAATCAATGTCTCTTTTGACGAACTCAACTCTTCTATATTCTCCTCCTCCGAGGATATTGATGACATCTCATTTGGGTTGGAGAACTCCTCTATTGAGGATCGTCCTTCTTCATCTAACAATGAAGTCGTGACCCCATCAAAAGAGTCTCCTCCTCTCGAGCCTCCTCCAAAGGATCTCCCAAGAGAATGGAGATTTGTCACCAATCATCCTAAGGAGCTTATCATTGGGGATCCTTCCTCAAGTGTTAGTACAAGATCCGCCACTCGTGATCTTTGTGCCAATGTGGCTTTTATCTCTCAAATAGAGCCTAAAAATGTTCATGATGCTTTCCTTGATGAATTTTGGATGATAGCTATGCAAGAGGAGCTCAATCAATTTGAGCGAAACAAGGTTTGGGAACTTGTCCCAAAACCTAGCAATCATCCCATTATTGGAACTAAATGGGTGTTTCGCAACAAGCTAAATGAAGATGGGTTAGTGACTCGTAACAAAGCCCGATTGGTTGCTCAAGGCTATAACCAAGAGGAAGGCATTGACTACGACGAAACCTATGCTCCGGTTGCACATCTTGAATCCATTCGTATGCTTTGTGCCTTTGCTTGTTTTAATGACTTTAAGCTATTTCAAATGGATGTTAAGAGTGCTTTTCTTAATGGTATTATTAAGGAGGAAGTTTATGTTAAACAACCTCCCGGTTTTGAAGATTTTCAATTTCCTAACCACGTTTTCAAACTCCATAAAGCCCTTTATGGCCTCAAACAAGCTCCACGTGCTTGGTATGAGCGTCTTAGTTCTTTTCTTGTCTCTCACAATTTTTCAAAGGGAAAAGTTGACACCACACTTTTTATTAAATCACATGATGGGACTCTCTTATTGGTTCAAATTTATGTTGATGATATTATTTTTGGTTCTACTAACAACACACTTTGTGTAGAATTTGCCAAAGTTATGCAGGAAGAGTTTGAAATGAGTATGATGGGTGAACTCTCCTTCTTCTTGGGGTTACAAATCAAACAAGGGCCTAAAGAAACCTTCATCAATCAAGCAAAATATACAAAGGACCTCCTCAAGCGTTTCGACCTTGACTCATCCAAATCAACGAGGACCCCTATGGCTACAACGACCAAGCTTGACAATGATGAAGATGGCACATCGGTCGACATTCGTAAGTATAGAGGTATGATCGGTAGCTTACTTTATTTAACGGCTAGCCGTCCGGATATCATGTTTAGTGTTTGCTTGTGTGCACGATATCAAGCCAATCCAAAGGAATCACATTTGAGTGCCGTTAAGCGCATTTTTCGTTATCTCAAAGGCACCATTAACATGGGTCTTTGGTATCCGAAATCCTCATCCTTTGAGCTTCACGGCTTTTCGGATGCGGATTTTGCCGGATGCAAGATTGACCAAAAAAGCACTAGTGGCACATGTCAATTCCTCGGGAAGTCCTTGGTATCGTGGTTTAGTAAGAAGCAAAACTCTGTTGCTCTTTCCACCACTGAGGCAGAGTATATTGCGGCTGGTTGTTGTTGTGCACAAATTCTTTGGATGTCACAAACACTTTTAGATTATGGCATTTCTCATTCTTGCACCCCTATTAAATGTGATAACACTAGCTCTATCAATCTCACGAAAAACCCGATTTATCATTCACGCACGAAGCACATTGAAATTAGACACCATTTTCTTCGTGACCATCAGCAAAAAGGAGATATCCGTCTTGAATTTATTGATACTACCTATCAATTGGCCGATATTTTCACTAAGCCTCTCCCGGAAGATCGCTTCTCTTTCCTTTGCCGTGAACTAGGCATTTTATCTTTTGATCCTTAGTCCCAGACGACCGGCACACCGACGGTATACTACGGTATACCGGCGGCATGCCGTTTTTCAAAGCAAAATTAGGTTCTGTTTCGAAAGACGGCATACCGTCGGTACACGTCGGCATACCGCCGGTATGCCGGGCAGCGGCGGACAGGCTTTTATTTTTGGATTCGGGCCCACATTCTTTCACTCCTTCATTTATTCCTTTTTACCCTCTTCTATTCTCTCTCATCCATCCCATCAATCTTCAACTCCCATCCCATCACCTCCCTTCTCATTTACTATCCTCTATCTCTTCATATTAACTACCCATCACTTTCCCCCTTTTTCTCTCCTCTTTTTACTCCACCATCATAACTTCCCTCCACCTTTTCAACTCCTTCTCTTTCAAACTTCCTCTACAACCGTTCCTACCTATTTTCAAAATTATCTCTTCATCTTCCTCCTCTCTTTAAAAACTCTCCTTCCTCCCTCTCCTCTCTACTCCTTCCTCCACACCATAGCACCAATCCCTTTCCATGGCCAACCCTAAGCGCCTCCGATCCTCCTATTCCTCCGGGTTCAACCCCTTTGTCCAGGTGGCGCTTCCTACCGGCTATGACCAACGCGTCTTCTCCAACTCTCTGGCCGCCGAGCTTTGGTTCCAGCACTTCGCCAATCACAACGTATTCAAAGGACGGACGATCAACTGGAACCTCTTCCCCGGTTACGTCCCTTTGTTTGACGATGCCGGTCTCTCCTCTCTTCTAAGACGCCAAATCCCTGTCTACCCTGCTGCTGTCCACCTTTTCTATTGCAACATGAGAGGGGATGACGACGACCCTTCCGCCATCCAATCTATGGTCAATGACCGCCACTTCCGTCTCACATCTCGGGAAGTGGGGGCCATCTTAGGCATCCCAGACAAAGGGGATGCGTTACCTCTTTTGGGTGCTCTCAACTCCTCGGCGGCGTCCCCTTTCGACGAATTCTGTCGAATCATCTGCAAGGGTCCCAACCCTCCTGCCATCCCGGCCCTCTCTGTCCAGCTGGAGCCGTTTTATTACGAGCTCCATCGGATCGTGTGCCACACTCTCTTTTCGAAGGGCAGGAACTATGACGCAATCACTGGTGATGCCCTCGTCTGCATGTACCATCTCTATGCCCGGAAGCGATTCTCCTTCCCAAAGACTCTTCTTCTGTAATTCTGGCGTACCATGCCTTCGGGGAAGCAGAATCTCTACTATGGCTCTTTCATCACTCTGCTTATGGAGGCCAAGCATGTTGACCTGTCTCTCTGCACCACGGATGGTGTCCCCTCATATCTTGCTATCTCCCATACCCTTGCTGGCGGCTCTACTTCCCGTGCCTCATCTTCCCAAGAGCAACCGGCATCCACGCCTGCTGCTCCCACATCTACCCCTCCTCCTTCGGGCCGTTATATGTCGCTCACTCAGCAGCATTTTGATATGCGGATGGCCCAGGCGGAGGAGCAGATGCGGGCCCATACTCGTGGACTTGGCGCCCTGATCCAGACTCGTTTCCACGATCAGGGGTACTTCATTCAGCGCACTCTTCAAGACCGTGATGCTTTTCTGGATCTTAATCTTCAGGATCCCATGTACACGGGCCCGCGCTTCTCTGACCCCAATGCCTATGGGTTTATGTACCCTGACGACATTGATCCTTTTGGCGCCTTCCAGCAGGCTCAGGGTGATGATGATGATGATCCGGCTGAGGATTAGGGATGGTGGTTTCAGTTCTTGAGTGGTTCTAGTTTTTATGTGTGTTTTCTGTTTGTTGTCTTTAGTGGTCCTTCGGGGACCGGTTTATGGTTGTTTTAGTTCTTTGCTGTCCTTCGGGGACATTATCTATGGTTGTCTTTTGTGTCTGGCTCTCGTTGTGGAGAGTCTTTTATCTTCTTACTATGAAATGTATGGGTCCAGCATGTATTCACTTTCTCTTTAATATATTCATGCATGCTTTTTTCTTTATATACTCATGTCTTTTCTCTTGATTATCCCCATCTTTGACTAAGTGACAAAGGGGGAGAAATCGTATTGAGGGGGAGCTATCTACCTACGGGGGAGGAGCTACTCCCTGAAGATGCTATCTCTCTCTATTTTGTCCATTATCAAAATGGGGGAGTTTGTTGGCACATTTTATTTTGAGCAATTAACAGCATCTTCGTAGTTTAGTCTTCTGTTCTTCAGATTTAAATATTCTCAGAAGATGTACTACTTGGAGTTCTTCACTTCAAGAGCTTCCTCCTTCTTTCTTGAAGACTGTAGCAGTTACCGGCGTTCCCTGCTTAGAGTCTTCGTGTCTGTACTGGTCTAGGTATATCTGTAAACACTAAAGGATGGATGATAACTAAAAGCACAAATCGAAAAACATGTCATTCAGAGCGGCATACCGGCGGTATGCTTCGGCATACCGGCGGTATACCGTTTTCGTGTCCAGAAAAGGTTCTGTGACAAAAAGCGGCATACCAACGGTATGCTTCGGCATACCGGCGGTATACCGTTTTTGGACTCTAGAAAGTTGCTGTCTCGAAATGTCGGCATACCGATGGCATGCTGCGGCATACCGGCGGCATGCCGTTTTTAGCAACACAAAAGTTGCTGTGATCATCTGTCGGCATACCGACGGTATGCTGCGGCATACCGGCGGCATGCCGTTTCTAGCAGCTCTAAACTTTCTGTGACATTCTATCGGCATACCGACGGTATGCTCCGGCATACCGGCGGTATACCGAATTTTGAATACTTAGTTTTCGATTTGGTCTGACACGCATTAATGGCCGCATTTAATGCTCTTGAACGGTCATAATTATGACCGTTACTATTTGGCCGGCATACCGGCGGTATGCCGCGGCATACCGACGGCATGCCGGTCTGCCTGTATTTCAGAGCATTAAATGCCACCTACTCTTGGTTTTCTTATAAAAGGAAGCTCTCTCTCTCTTGAGCTTCCTCACTAACGCTTCCATAAATTTTCCAACAACCAAGAGCTCCACCATTAATACTCTTCAAAGCTTTTCATTGTCATCCTCTCCCAAAGTGCTAGAGTATTAAAGCGTTGTACATTTCGATCTTCACGTGTTAGAAGATCAACAAGTTCTCATTCACTTTTGTTTGAAGTTGGCGAGCCTTCGTAAGAAAACTCGTGTGTAGAAGTTGGCGAGTCTTCGGATCCAAACTCGTGTTGAAGTTGGCGAGTTCTTCGGATCCAAACTCGTGTGTACTATTTGGATAATAGTGGATTAAATCCGGAGAGAGTTCCGGGACTGGATTGCCTCAAAAGAGGATACCAGGATACATCCTTGCGTTTGATCTTTCTACTCTTTACTTTCAATTGTCTTTATTGCATCAATTGTTGTAGTTTATATTTTATTTACCTATTCACCCCCCCTCTAGGGTTCTACACTAGAGTGTGTTGTCATAGTTCTAGTATTGATTCATGTTGTCTTTTGTTGATGATTCACGTAGTTGGATGATTATAGGAATAATAACTTAGGAGTCGCTTTACTATTCACTGAATCTGTCTCCGAATTCTTTTTCGAAAAGTATACTCCGAAAGCATAGTAGTATATGATGTGGTGATTGCTCTGGATGGTACGATCGATATAGATGCTGTGATGAGAGATTGATTCGATATATATGATGATAATTAAGGTTTATACAGCTGACTATCATTGTATCCACAACGTAGGCTGGGTGTGTCTGACTTGAATCCAGTTAACTGAGAGCTTGTCGTGACATATGTTTTTGTAGTGGCCTATGTAGGTCCTTTCCTAATGGTACTTAGGCATTAGAGTACTGTTAGCAACCCTAATAGAATATGAATTCATCAGAACATAGGACCGATTATATTTCCATATATACTGTCTTTTATATTTAGGATGTTCAATCTCATCTTATGTGGACCCTTATGTTTCCTTTCCTTCATTCCAAAGAATGGCTAAAGGAAGGAAAGAAAAACGAGGCCGCACATCTGTCACACTCACTTTTTCTAATTAGGGGTATATTAGTCATTGTGTATTATTTTGAATTTATTTAAATTGATTGGTGTGAGCTTGATTGGTGTTTTGGTAGTAGAAGGTAGTTTAACCTTAGTCAACCTTGACTAGAAGCCTAATAATATAATTAGAATTATTATTGGCCTTTTTAAAATTTAATTTAGAATTATTTTCCATTTTAGGGATCATTTAAATAATTTTAAGTCATTTTTTATAAGCCTTTTTAACCTTTTTTTCAATGGGCCCTTTTAGCAACTTAGGAGTGCATTTGGCCCATGAGCAAACCCTAACCCTAATACCCCCACCCCTGGCCGACCATAGCAGCAGCCCCCCTCTCATTGTGTAGAATTCACATAGCCTCCACAAGATCAAACCCTAGTTTCTCCTTTTCTCTAAAACCCCTAACTTTCTCATCCGGCATCCGATTTGCGCCAAACGAATTGTGTTGCAACCATGGGGAGGAGAAGAACTTGCTGGAGCATTGCTAGCAAGGATTTGGAGACGTTTGCTTGGAAGAAACTGGTCGTCAAAACTCTCAAGGATTCACTTTTATTGAGATTCCAACTCTCAATAGGTAAACCTCGTTCTACCATTATTTCTTCTAAAACTACATTTTAACATCCATATAGGTACCCTCGACCTGTGCATGAAGTTTGGTAGGTTTTTGATTTCGTTTGATAGCCGTATCGGACACGTGTCGGTCCTATGGAACACATGTTCGACGAAATGCCACTTAGAATTGAAAAGTATTATTTTTCAATTCTGTTTTCACGAATTCTTTGTAATATTATTTGTAACAACTTTCGTGAAGACGGATCTAAAATCGACACGATTTCAGAGTCAGAATCGGATACGGACACGCGTGCACGAGGCCCGTGCACGGCCTCGTGCATGCCCTGCTGTCCGAGTGTCGTAACTCGACGCACAGGGCCCCGTTTCACATGAAATTTTATGCGCTTGGGGGCAACCTCTGTCCACATGCTCCTAAAATTTCACGATGTTTCGTGAAGTGTGCGCGGAGAAATCTCACGCGTACGGTTCAGCCCGCACTGTGCACGCGGCTGAAAAGTGCCGCTGATACGGCCTTCGTACGCGAACATGATGCATCGAGGTCCCGTTCCAGGAGCACGAGCATGAAGCCCTATACCTAGACTACCCAGGTACTCGATCCCGGGTCGCGGCGTGGCTCGAATCACGAGCCACGAGGCCCGACACGCGCGCACGTACAGGCCGTACGGAAGTTTGCGTGTCGCTGTGTCGCGTAGATGTGACGTGGTGTCATGTCAGCGTGTCCTAGACCTACCTCGGGACCCTACCTAGCTATGTGCACGAGCACGAGGCTTCTCGTGTTGTGTGTGGCGTCCAATCGGGCGAAACGTACGTATACGTACACGTTCCGACACGCGAGTTCGGTTTTCCGATACGCGCTCCGTGGACACGATACGGGCACGGGTTTGACCCCGTGAGTATCCGAGCACGTCACACACATAGATACCTTCGAGTTTGCCAAGTTTCGTGAGTTCTAGTTGTGTATATTGCATTTTGGGCATTGAGTTGGATTTCGGATTTCGACTTATATATATATTTGAGTTGTTTTGTTATATTTCAATTTTCTGAGAATTAACTCAGATTTTCTAAGTTAATATGAAGTTACTAAGATTCTGGACTTGTGGGTTTTAGTCCCTAATTTTACTTTCAAATATTTCTACCATATATGTGTATATATCTTTTTTCCCTTTTATGTATAAGTGTATATATATATATATATATATATATATATATATATATATATATATATATATATATATATTCCAAATGTATAGATATATGCATATATATATGTTTTGTGAGTATATGTCGAGATATTTCGATTCTCAGATCTGAACATTGATCTCTTCCTGGTTTCACCATTTATTTCTTTCCTATGTATATGTATATATGTTGTATAGATATGTCTATATGTAAGTTGTGATATATATATATATATATATATATATATATATATATATATATATATATATATATATATATTTATATATATATATGGATTTGTGTATAATTGAGAGATTGGTGGTTTTATTCTCAGATTTTGGCATATAACAGCAACCCCTTTATCGACACACACACACAACCTCTTCTTCACAAGCTTAAGAATATGTATGTGTGTATGTATGTATTTATATATATATGTGTATATATATGTAAATACATTACCTTGAATGATTATATATATATATATATATATATATATATATATATATATATATATATATTTTTTTTTTTTTTTTGATTATATATATATATATATATGTGTGTGTGTGTGTGTGTGTGTGTGTGTGTGTGTGTGTGTGTGTGTGTGTGTGTATTTCAAAAAAAAAAAATGTAGATACATTACCTTGAATGAATGAATATATATGATATATATATATATATATACATATATATATATATATATATATATATATATATATATATATATATATATATATAAGCAGCGACTTGCTTAGAGCACCGCTCGGTCGAGGCGACGTTTGTATGAGCGTCAGGGAGCTCGCCATGGTGATGGGGAGGTCTCTCCCGTTCCACGGACCAGTCCCGACCGTCCTCCAGCCCCAGCCGCTGATGATCCTTCCACCCCCGTCCATGTTCTGCTACTGCACCCCTCCCCCCAGGGCCAGAGCGGCAGGGGGAGGGCCGGTCGGGGCTGGCGCATGCGGCGGTGGGGGAGCTAGGGCAGCGGTAGGGGAGCTAGGGCAGCGGGTGATGCGGAGGAGGGCGGTGGTGGCACGGGCATCGGAGGCTCCGGCAGGGGCGGCAAGGCCAAGGGCAGAGCCGGCAAGGCCACTGCCGGCGGTGGCATGGCTACGGCCTATATATAATATATATATATATATATATATATATATATATATATATATATATATATATATATATATATATATATATATATATATATATATATCCCGACCACTCGGGCCGCATGCATCTCTCTTAACCACTATGCTAGAGATCATATATATATATATATATATATATATATATATATATATATATATATATATATATATATATATCCCGACCACTGTATATATATCCCGACCACTGTATATATATATATATATATATATATATATATATATATATATATATATATATATATATATATATATATATATATATATATATATATATATATATATATATATATATATATATATATATATGTTGCTCTTGAGTGTAACCTAGAGAGTATTGGGACAGTTTAGGATTGGCCCAATGAGCCTAGATTCGTCGAGTTGACTGGCAAGTTGACAAAAGTCAACTTTGGGTCAAACTTGATCCAAATTGACTCAAACGAACTTAGAATGACTTGATAACTTGTGTTTGACCTAAAAATTAGTAAACGGACTAGTTGACTTATAGTTGACCAGGTTTGATCAGAGTTGACCAAGGGTTGACTTTGACCTACAAGGACCTAGAATCATGTAGAATTGCATTGTAGGCATTCCTTATGATATTTTAGACCTTGTTGTGACTTGTGGTTGTTTTAAATAGGATTACATCACTCCAGTTCAGTTACACTTCCTCATCAGCAACTTGGATTGCCAAGCGAGTACATTCTCTGACCGTTTCATACTTGCTTGGACGTATTTACTTATTATAGACTAGTTTACTTGTTGCTGTCACAATGTTATAACGGATTAGTGCTATATGGATCTCTTCATGTGATGTTATTCCCTCGGATACATCGGGTATATTGTGCTCATGTACTTTATCATGTGCATCGTCTACTCTTTGTATTCGTATTTATTCATGTATACTCATGTGACATTGATGTATACTCATGATCATGTGAGCCTTCATGTATAACCCAATGTTCATGTGGACTAGCTATCCATGTGACACACTACTTTTATGTGCAATAATATAACCTGGACAGATCCTTGTGTACTGATTGGGGCAGGGGGAGTATTTATTTGGTTATGTGATCTACACCCTTATCATGTACAACTATAAACTAGATTTAAGTCATGTATAACCTAAGCCAGTTTACATAACCAGATTGTGCTCTACACCACGTAGTTAGTTCAGTTCTCTTCTTATATCATGTACATCTATTTCTATATATATCATGTTCTCTTTTACAGTCTCATTTCTTTATCAGCAGTTCATGTATATTATTCTATAGCTTGTTTCATATTTTCTTTCATGTTATGATCTGTGTGAGAGATATGTATTCATTTCTGTCCTGACTGGACCTGTTGAAATGTTACAGATGATGAGGATTACTGTGATACTTACTATGGAGCAGGCCTAGCTGACACAAGTGACCTGTACCCTCAGCAGGATCCAGTAGTCGCTGAGGACTTGCCATTAGTTTAGATTAGACTTATATCATTACCTAGTCATTGAGACATTGTGATTGTATTGAGATATTATTTATGGTGTGGTTTACACCGAGACTTATTTATATTTGTGACTCTCTGTTGAGATTATCTTATCATCTTTTCCATCTTAGTTTGTGATTGAGATTATTTATTATGTTGTTCTCCATTCGGAGCATATTCTAGATTGTGTTAGATGTTGGGACCTAGGACAACATTCTACTGCCGACACTGCAGCGTAGGTTGGACGTACCCACTTCTCGTGTCCTTATACTGGGTGCGGGTCGTGACACATTTTTAGTGGTGGCCTATGCAGGTCTCCAGTCACAACTAGTACAATTTCATAGTGGTACTCGAACTAGAGTATCACTACAGCCTGCAGTAGGATATAGGATATAAGTTAAGGTACTCAATCACATTAGGAAAACTCTTATATAATTTTTGTTGCTAATTGTCTTTTTTTGAAATAAACTATCCTCCTTTGATTATACCGTTTTCTGTATTTGCTTTGTTTGATTCGGGTGCTTCCCATAGCTTTGTGTCTGTATCATTTGCTGTTAGACACCAGCTTTCTTCTAATCTATTGCCTAGGACTTGCAAGATCACAACTGGGGGTGGTATCATCCTCGTCCGTGATGTTTGCGAGGATCGAAGAGTAGTTTTGGGAGGCCGAGAACTGGATGTGAGTCTGCTCGTAATGCCATTACCAAACTACGATATTGTACTCGGTATGGATTGGTTGAGCAGACACCATGCCAATATAGATTGTCGAGGTGGTAGAGTTCTTTTTAGAGTGCCAGGAGAGCCAGAGTTCAAGTTCACCAGTCGGGAGGCGGAGCAGAGCAGTGGAGTTTTCTGCAGAGTTTTAGCAGAGGAGCAGAGCGTGCCACATCCATTGATAGCTGAATTTATAGATGTATTTTTGGAGGAGTTGTCAGGGTTACCCCCGGACAGAGATGTGGAGTTCTATATAGACTTGGTGCCCGACGCAGAACCGATATCTCAGCATGTCTATAGAGTGAACAACAACGAGCTTGTGGAGTTGAAGAAACAGGTAGATGAGTTGCAGGACAAAGGCTTCATCCGATCGAGTTCTTTAACATGGGGTGCACCAGTATTCTTTGTGTCAAAAAAGGATGAGTCGGTACGGATGTGTATTGACTACAGGGCACTCAACAACCTCACGATCAAGAACAAGTACCCGCTGCCGAGGATCGATGATCTGTTCGATCAGCTGAACGGAGCGAAGGTATTCTCCAAAATTGATCTGAGGTCAGGTTACCATCAAGTGAAGGTGAAGAAGGAGGATATTCCGAAGACAGCATTCATGACACGGTATGGCCAGTTTGAGTTCATGGTGATGCCGTTTGGGTTAACTAACGCCCCGGCGGTGTTCATGAACTTGATGAACAAGGTGTTCCACCAGTACTTGGACAAGTTCGTGGTGGTGTTCATCGACGATATCTTGGTGTATTCGAAGACCTCAGAGGAGCATGAGGAGCATTTGAGAGTGGTTCTGAAGACTCTCAAGAAGGAGCAGCTTTACGACAAGCTCTCAAAGTGTGAGTTCTTCCTGGATCGAGTTGATTTCCTAGGTTATGTTGTGACCGGAGATAGGATCTCAGTCGACCCGAAGAAGATCAGAGTAGTTGAGGTAAGGACAGCACTGAGTTCAGTTGCGGAGATCAGGAGCTTTATGGGATTGGCAGGCTACTACAGGAGGTTTGTTCAAGATTTCTCCCAGATTGCAGAGCCATTGACTAGGCTGACCCGGAAGGACGCAGAGTTTATGTAATGCCCCAGTCCTAAAAATAGGACTAGAGCATCATCATGCCAGCTGTATACATACGAAGTATATGGACCATCGTATGTATACATAAGCTGTAAAATGCAGTAACCAAGACACTAAATCTCATCCACAAAGATAAATAATGATATAAAAGCAACTTTGAATTTGTCATGTATACAATCATTGGGCGGAGACAAATCCACTACCAACTAATTTAAATAAGGAAGAATTTTACAAAAAAAATGATTTGGTCGAGCAAAGGAGATGACGATCCAAAAACAACATCTCGAAGAATAGGGCGCAAGTCATGGCCTTAGCTAGAGCACTTGCAGAAATCACAAGACACACCTGGAGAGATAACTAGGTCCTCAGAGGGATGTAACAAGATACAATAAACATGCCATATAAATACTGAATATAAAATATGCCACAACCAAAGAAAGTGACAAGACATAAATAAGGTAATCAAACCATACTAAAGTGAACATGCATTTGAGTAACAATCCTTTCGACGCATGAGCCCTGGCTGTAAATGGGATCGGCATAGTCCCCATATTGGGCACTAGGGGCCTACGTTCGTAACTTCCGAAGATCGTCAGAGGGCATCATGTACAAGGGGCTATGTCCATAACACTCTGGAAAACGTCAGAGGGCACCTAGAGCCTGCGTCTCCGGAGGAGCGCACAGGTAATCAGGGAAGTGCAAAGAAGCCCATACGTCAGGTATTGTTCTCCCCACACAATGAACCTATCATGTCGCATCTACGACCACGTAACACTACTAACCGTCAAGTCTTCTAACATACCACTATTGACAGTTAGACCTAACGCACGTCCTATACGCATCAGTGATCAGCCAACACGCAAGTCCGGATGCTATATGCTAAACACAACTCACACATCTCGTGGCACATCGGTGTCAAAGTTTATGTAATGCACTAAACTAGTGGTAGTCCCTTAACTCTAGGTCCATATGCAATCAAAGGATAATAAAAAAATACAGCTAATATCACTGAGCATGTAGTAAATCTGGAATTGTAAATATGGTACAGCTAAAAGAACTGAAAGTAAATACACAGTGATATGCAATAAATAAAATACAGACTAATTTATAAACAGTAAACTATGGCATGGTATCTTGCCTGGGGTGTCGCCTGGTGGTGTGATGTTCTGTCATGTTCCAATAGTCCAATAGCCATAGTCGATGTGTAGGGGTCCGAGGTCGCGAGAAAATATGCAAGCATGATTAGTCATGAGTAATGAGAATAATTGAAAGAATTTGTGGAAGTAGATAAATATACAATTTCTTAGAAAATATTTATATTACTTTAAAAACATGTTTACTTGTAAAAATTCATTTACGAAAATACTTGAAAATATTTACATATAATAATTTTGAAAAATTACATCTTATTAGTCAAAAATATTTTCGGTAAAGAGAATATTGTATAAATCGGTAACGACTAGTTTTTAGCAATATTTTGGAAATATAACATCTAAAAACGATTTCGGACTAAAACGTACTCAAAATATCATAGGAATATAAAATCACACCCTTAGGGTTTTTAAACCCATTTTTGAAATATAGATCTAGGCTTTAGCCATAATATTTATAATTTTTAGAAAATAGTAGTATAACCCCAAAATAAAATTTTAATAACAATAATAGTAATAACCCTAAGTATAACTATAATAAAATAATTATAATAATGATGATAATATCAGTAGTAATAACACTACTACTACTAATAATAAATAATAATATTAGATAATAAATATAATACTTGATAATAATAATAATAATAAAAAGAATAATACTTAACAACATCTGCTGTTCCTTAAAGAAGGAAATAAGGAAGGGAGTGGAGAGAGAGAGGGGAAGAGCGGGGAGAGGTTTTTCCCTGCGGGCGGCTCCGGCGCCGGTGGCTAGCAGGCAGGGCACGTCAGAGATCGGAAAGGATGGAGGCGTGGGGTTGGCAGCTTCGCGGGAGAGTCACGCGGCGGAGGAGTCTCGACGCGGCTCAAGGCTGCGGTGGTCAAGGCTTCTCGGCGTGGCGGAGTAAAGGGTCTCGTCGGCTAGGCAGACGATTCGCCCGACGCGGATAAGGAGTACGGACGGTGGCGCGATCCAGATCTAGGTTTCGCCTGGATCCCGCCGGTGGTGGTCGAGGGGCGTGTGGCGGTCACCGCGGTTGGGGCACTCGACGGTCAGCGGGAGGAGAGGCGGTGGCGCGCCGGCTGGGGAAGGAGGCCGGGTGCGGGCGGAGTACGGGGTCGGGCACTGGCGATGGCGCTGCGCCATCTGGAGTTGAGGTTGACGTTGATGGGAGCTCCGGCGTGGCACGGCGACAGCGACCGCACGGGTTGGGGCGACACCGGCTCTGGTCGGTGGCGCAGTTGCGGCCACGGGCGACTATGACGAGGATGCAGCAATGGATTTCGTCGAGGTGAGGTTTTCTTGCTTTCTCTTGTGGGTTTGGGTGTTCAGATTTGGGGGTGGTTGTGGTGATGGTGGTCTGTCGATGATGGTGGGGCGTGGGTGAGTTTGGTGGTGTAGGGACGGCGAGGTCGGAGGGAGTTTCTGTTGGTGGTTGTGTTGGCGGGGAGTTCGAGATTGGCAGATGGAGAGAGGGGTGGCGTGCAGAGGATTTACGGCGGTGGTGATGACGAGGATGCTGTCGGAGTAGCCGGACAGGGGTCGGTGGCCGGGACGGCAATTGTGGCGGGGATGTTGGTGGTAGGCTGGTGGTGGTTCTAATGGCAGTAGGAGCGGTAGTCGTGGCGGAGTCGGGGTCGGAGAGAAGTGGTGGCCGTATGGGGCTTGGAGGGATGTCGTCGTATCCGGGGGTCGGACACGACGGAGAACATATTTGTATTTGTAATGTAAAACATAGTGAATGAGAATAAGGCACCGGCACGATGCACCTGACACTTGGGTTGTGGGATTGATGGAGAAAAGAATAAGGGGTCTCTCCTTATATAGGAGGTGGGATCCTAATTGGATAAGGAATTGGGAGGATTTAAATTCCCCCATAGATAATATTATATTAAATTAAATTCGATTTAAGCTTTAAATCGGTCAAATCCAAATCAAGCATAGATAAAACCTTCACTCATTTAATTTGAATTCAAATGAAATCTTTTCTAATTTAAATTAGCATATTTAATCAAATGTTAAAATCAACAAAATTCCAAATATCATTTTCATAATTAAATAAATATAGAAATAATTAATTTCAAAAATCACGATAAATACTTAAAATATTAAATCATAAAATAGCTTTTATAAATAACAAAAATATTTTAAATAACAACTTTCAAATTTTGCAAAATATTTGGAATACATTTTATATAAACCACAATTTCCAAATCACTACTTATTTTTAAACGACGATGTCACGCCCCAGTACCGAAATACGGAGACGGACTAGGCCAGCTACTCCATAAGAGGTACGTAACGTCATACGGCGATCGTGGCTGACGAGAGACTAGGGGGTACATGCTACAATCAAGTCTCCTATGGTCCCACAGAGTTCTATGTCTCAATCAATCAAGTCACATCAGCAATTAAATGAACATTAAAGATAAAGCAGTAAGGCGTCCCTGATGCTTCATCAAAATGATCATGAGAGACTAGCTTTATAATTTAGCTATCTCAGAAAGTCAGGAGTACACAATTATACACAGCTGCAGTCTGTTTATTTATAATTCTGTACTGACACAAAATATCATGTAATTCGGCTAACAGGTGCCGGTGGCTAAATGCCGCACAAAATATAAGCAGGAGTGGTGGAGAAGAAACCCACTCGAGTCCCCGAACCGCCATGCTCCTAGTATACACCTTGGATGTCAGGGAGGAAGATCGTGTCCTCTGGCTCTGCTACGAGATCTGGCCAAACAAAACCAGCGGGGTCAGCCCCGAATAGCAAGTACCGCCAAAGGGGCACAAGAGTTAAGATTAAAAACCCAGATAATAGAATGATTGATAATAGTAATACTTATGCAACTATTATAGGGTAGCGCAACATCCTCGAACCCATATGGCACCCTTACAACCAAACAAGGACAAAAGGTGCCGCATGGAGTCGGGACGTGTCGTACTCTATAACTTTCACATAAGTTAAAAGGTACAAACAATAAAATCTCCTGATCGTGACTTCGGTCGATAGCCTATCGCAGCACAATAACCAACCCAACAATCAAACAAGAATATGGGTTGGATCATGTACCATGATAGACTATGTTCCTCAGTCATTCACAGGAGTAGCACTTCATAACCAGAATAAGTCTTCCGTTCATAACTTCGGTCCACAGCCTGTCATAATACTATAACCAACCCAACAATCAAACAAGAACATGGGTTGGATCACGTGCCATGACAGACTGCTTCCCTCAGTTATTCACGGAAGGTAATAAGATACACACAAGTCATTTTTCGCGGCCAATCAAGTCTACGAGTTTCTAGTGGGACGAGGTTATCCTCGCATCATGTTATTTCAAAATCCTCAGATCGTATCCTTCCAGCAAGGCTAGCCAACCCAGGGGTTCGCGTAGACAGGTGTCATTGAGCACAAGTCCCTCGTAAGGCCACCTTGCCAAGACATATAATATATAGCAGGAATTAATCGGATACAGTCATTCACTCGTTGCGGATGACACAGTATCCGTGGAGACCAGCCGGCGCGTCAAGACAATATCTCAAGGCGGCTGGTGTAACACGATCTCGGGATTCTGCCCTCCCCATGCATCTAGTATATTTAGTTGCCTAGTTTAACCCTAGGTGAAATCTTGGACTCACATGCTGTGGCCTGTATGATTATCCTCCTAAATGTCGTACTCAAGTACGAGTACCCCAAAGAGGATCCATGTCAATCAGTATGTCAACATGTTCTACCCTCCTTGGTGTAATGCATCATTGTAAATATGCCACGTGGAGTTACGAGTCATTTGTCGAGCATGAACGAGAAATGGGACATTCAGGTACAAGTATCAGGTAGGAACACTTTGTTCACCGGGGTCACATTAGTGCTCATATCATGCTCAGGACAAAAGGCGTAAGGATATATAGCATACACAAACATTTACATATATATATACAATATAATATATACATATAAAAATATAAGGTATAGGGGAGTCCAGGTCAGAGCGCGCTCAAGTCAGGCTACGCTCGGGTTAGCCTACGCTCAGGTCAGCCGACGCTCAGGTCAGCCTACGCTCAGGTCAGCGTATGCAAGTCATACACTTCCAAAAGGCAGCACATGGGGTCCATACGACTCCTTGTTAAGCAAGCGAGCGTATGCGAGACATACGCCTCCCAAAAGGCAGCATATGAACTCCATACGACTCCTTGTCAAGCAAGCGAGCGTATGCGAGACATACGCCTCCAAAAGGCAGCGTATGGACTCCATACGACTCTTTGTCAAGCAAGCGAGCGTATGCGAGACATACGCCTCCAAAAGGCAGCGTATGGACTCCATACGACTCCTTGTCAAGCAAGCGAGCGTATGCGAGACATACGCCTCCAAAAGGCAGCGTATGAACTCCATACGACTCCTTGTCAAGCAAGCGAGCGTATGCAAGACATACGCCTCCAAAAGGCAGCGTATGGACTCCATACGACTCCTTGTCAAGCAAGCGAGCGTATGCGAGACATACGCCTCCAAAAGGCAGCGTATGAACTCCATACGACTCCTTGTCAAGCAAGCGAGCGTATGCAAGACATACGCCTCCAAAAGGCAGCGTATGGATCGGATCGCGCTGCGCTAAAGAGCGCACGCAGCTCAGTGGCGCAAGCTAAAAAGCTCGCGCACTGCTCACTGTCTTCTCCAAAACAGCAAGAACTCCATGGTTGAACCCAAAACTTCAAAAGTCCATAACTTGGTCAAAACAAGTCCAAATCCAACTTTTCAAAGGTCAAAATTGGGTAGAATAAAATTCTCTACAACATGGAACCATCAAAACTTGAAAATAATGAAGTTTGCTAGATCAAAACTAAGAAGAACCGAAAATAGTTAAAACCTAGATCTACAAAAATTAAAGCTTCAAAATGGAAAACTTTAAGTTCTAAACTAGTATAGAATGAGGAGAAGAACATATTTTGGCAAATAATTTTATAAGAAAACATCAACATCATTTATGGATCCATCTCTTGAGCAAGTTGGTACTTGCCTTGATTGGTGGAGGAAAGTAAATGAGAGGAAATAAATGAGAGGAGAGAGAATGAGATGAGTTATTATATAGAATCTTGAACCCATGGGTTCATGATGAACCAAGGGGTTCATGATGAACCATTGGTGAACCAAGAATAGGTTACCCAAATGAGCCAAAACTGTAGGCCCAAATGCAGAAAATAAATTACGAAACAATATTTTGTCGAATATTTTAGGAAATGCATGAAGAAATACAGCATATAAATATCGTATAAATACAAAGTAAATACAATTTATCGGTTTACGTATTAAAATACGTATTCAAGGATCGGGGAGTGACATCTCTACCCTTCTTAGAAAAATTTTGTCCTCGGAATTCTAGCCAAGACAGGATAGTGAAATCAGGGCAAGCAAGGCACAATCATATACAAGTTAACTATCATAGCAGTTATTATCATACATCACAAGGTGCAAAAACAAGTAGGTGCAGATAAGCATGGAATCGTGTCAATAAGGCGTAAAAAAAATATACCTCATTAGTCAAACAAATGCGGATACCGAGATCTGATCTCGTCCTCGCGCTCCCAGGTTGACTCTCCCGAAGAGTGATGGTTCCAAGAAACACGGACAAGGCTTATCGTCCGATTCTTGAGTACCTTCTCTCGTCGGTCCAAAATAGACACGGGTTGTTCCTCGTAAGTTAGGTCAGTACCAACGACTAACTTAGAATGATCGAGGACATGACTCGGATCTGGGACATACCCCGTAATTGGGACACATGAAACACATCATGTATGCCAGTTAACGAAGGTGGAAGGGCAAGTCGATAAGCCACATCGCCTACCCGAACGAGAATCTTAAAAGGACCAACGTATCTTGGACTAAGCTTTCCTCGGGTTCCAAATCTGATGATACCCCGAGTAGGCAAAATTCGCAGAAACACTTGGTCGCCAACTCTAAACTCTAGAGGCCTACGATGCTGATCTGGCCAATGACGATGTCGGTCCTGTGCAACTCGAAGGCGCTCTCTGACCAACTTAACTATCTCCACAGTCTGCGTGATCATCTCTGGCCCCAACAACTTCCGTTCTTCGACGTCGTCCCATGCCAAAGGGGACCTGCACTTCCTTCCGTACAATGCTTCAAACAGGTCCATCTAAATGCTAGCCTGATAGCTGTTGTTATAGGAGAACTCCACTAGATGAAGGTGATCCTCCCAAGATCCGCCAAAATCTAAGGTACACGCCCGTAGCATATCTTCTAATGTCTGAATGGTTCTTTCTGATTGCCCGTCAGTTTGTGGATGATAAACAGTACTGAATCTTAACTTGGTTCCCAAACTTTGGTGTAAGCTCCACCAAAAATGGGAAGTAAACCACGTATCCCGATCTGATACTATACTAACTGGAACACCATACTGCCTAACTATCTGCTTCATGTATATTTTTGCTAGCTGCTCAGTAGTCTGTCCAACTCGAAAGGGAAGGAAATGAGCGACCTTCGTGAGTCGATCTACTATTATCCAGACTGCATTCTTGCCAGCCGGGGATCTAGGTAAACCGGTCACAAAATCCATCGTGATGTGCTCTTATTTCCATTCTGGGATAGGAAGCGGTTGTAGCAATCCTGCTGGTCTCTGCTGCTCGACTTTCACTTGCTGACATACCAGACACTTGGATACAAATCTCGCTATCTCTCTTTTCATGCCATTCCACCAAAAGAACTGCCTGATATCTCGATACATCTTCGTTCCTCCTGGATGAATGGAGTAAATAGAACTATGAGCTTCGGACATAACTTCTTGCCGAAGGTCTCCACTCGGTACACAGAGTCTGTTTCCAAACCTGAGCGTACCATCTTCATGAATCACTAACTCCTTCCTACGGCCTGATTCACACTCCGACCGTAACTTCTGAATCTGTGAATCTTCTGCTTGTGTTGCCCTTATCCTCTCTACTAAGGTTGGCTGAATCTGCATACTGGTCATTCTTCCTATATTCCTTGGCAAAACTACTTCGATTTCCATACTCTGAAGGTCTTCTAGAATGTGCTTCTGCGAGGTCAAGATAAAGCCACTGTCTCTCCTACTCAGTGCATCTGCAACTATATTCGCCTTGCCTGGATGATACTGAAGATCTAAATCGAAATCCTTCAGCAGTTCTAACCATCTTCTTTGCCTTATGTTCAAATCTCGCTGCGTGAATACGTATTTCAAACTCTTATGATCAGTATAGATCTCTACCCGATCCCCGTATAAGTAGTGCCTCCATAACTTGAGTGAAAACACCACAGCTGCTAACTCCAAATCGTGAGTCGGGTAATTCTTCTTATGGTCTCGAAGCTGCCGAGACGTATATGCTATCACCTTTCTATGCTGCATCAATACACATCCAAGACCCTTCCCTGATGCGTCACAATATACTGTAAAGCCTTCTACTCCTACTAGAAGCGTCAAGATCGGGGCTGAGATCAATCTCTTCTTCAATTTTTCAAACGATACCTGACAGCTAGCTGAGCAAACAAACTCTACGTCCTTGTGCGTCAAACGCGTTAAGGGCACAGAGATCCTGGCAAAGTCCGCCACGAACCTTCTGTAGTAACCAGCTAATCCTAAGAAACTTCGCACTTCTGCAACCGTTCTCGGGACCGGCCAATGCTCTACGACCTCAATCTTCTTCGGATCCACTGACACTCCTGCTCCAGAAATTACATGTCCCAGGAACGAAATATGGTCTAACCAGAATTCACACTTGTCGAGCTTCGCATAAAGTTGATGCTCCCTCAATGTCTGTAAGACAGTCCTAAGATGTTTTTCATGCTCCTCTTCACTGCTGGAATAGACAAGGATATCATCTATGAACACCACCACAAATTTATCCAAATACGGCAGAAAGATGCGGTTCATTAAATCCATGAATACTGCAGGGGCGTTGGTTAGTCCAAAGGGCATTACTAAAAACTCATAATTCCCATATCTAGATCTGAATACTGTCTTCGGTATGTCTTGCTCCCGGACTCTCACTTGATAGTATTCCGACCGAAGATCGATCTTGGAAAAGATGCTGGCCTTGCTCAACTGGTCAAACAGGCCATCAATCCTTGGTAGCGGGTACTTATTCTTCACTGTTACTGCATTCAGCTTACGGTAGTCGATGCACATCCTCGTCGACCCATCCTTCTTAGGAACTAGAATCACTGGCGCGGCCCAGGGCGATTTACTGTCTCGGATGAATCCCTTAGACTTCAACACTTCCTCATGTTGATACAACTTATCCTGTTCTGACGGCGACATTCTGTAAACTCTGTCTGCAATAGGCCTCGTTCCAGGGTTCAACTCAATGCTAAATTCTACCTCTCTGACTGGAGGTATCCCTGGGAGCTCATCAGGGAAGACGTCGAGAAAATCTTCGACCACTCTCGGAATCTGTCCTGGCTCTGACACTGCTGCTGAGATGACGCCTCCGGCCTGATTCTTCAAGGTTCGAGTAAAGATGAACTGTTCCATCCCAGGAACGCTGAATATGACCCTACCTCCTCTACAATCAATTGTCGCATGACTGTCTCTCAACCAGTCCATGCCAAGAACGACATCAAAATTCCCCATAGGGAATTCAATCAATGATGCGGGCAGTAAATGCCCACATACCTCTACTGGGCATGAAAAGCGCACTCTGCTCACTTCTACGAGCCTATTGCCGGTGAGTATATCCATCCTCTCCGGCAATGCCTCAAACACTAGTCCAATCCGTGTAGCATATTGTGCAGAGATGAATGAATGAGTAGCACCTGAATCAAATAATGCTACAGCAGAAAATGAGGTGACGAGAATTTTACCTGCCACCACGTCACTAGACGCTAGAGCCTCTCCCAAAGATAATGTGAGAACCTGGCCCTGGCCCCGCAGAGCCCCTTGTTGCGGCCTTCCTCGACCATGTTGTTGCTGCCTCTGAGGGCCTTCGGCTTCCTGTGCTTAGCGAAACATCTGAGCCTGCGTTGGTAGACGCTGGGCTAGGGGCCTCACTGCTAATACTGGCCCTCTACTCGGGGTTGCCACCGGGGCTGGCAACGCTGGAAACTGCTGAGCTGGCCCTCCTGGCCTCTGCATCACAGGACAAGTGGAGATACGGTGGTCTGAACTACCACACCTCAAGCATAAGCCATTCGTTGACCGGCACACCTCCCTTGTGTGCCATGCCTTCCCACAGAATGTACAGCCCTGGGGTGCTCCCTGACGCTGCTGTTGGTTCCTCGGCTGCTGATGCCAAACTGGCGCTGTATTAGTTGACACGGCCGTCCTTCGCGGCGCTCCTGTATCATGAATACGTATACCGGGTGCTGGTGTCGATGTTCGCTGCATTACTCCTCCTCCAACCTGGGAATGAGATCTCTTCTGACCTCCTGTCCTCGATGCCAACCTCTGCTGGGTAAGCTCGTGCCTCTGAGCGGCCGTCAAAATAGCGTCAAACGTCTGGTAGTCATGGCCCTCCACAAGCTGTAATAGTTCCAAATGAAGTTCCTGCTGGAACCTCATAGCTTTCTCTGGCTCCGTTGCCACCATTGCTGGTACAAAACGGCACAATCTGCAGAACTCTGCTGCATACCCATCTACGGTCTTGCCTGCTTGCTTGAGACTAATAAACTTCTGCTGGAGCTCATATCGAGCTACTACGCCAAATTACTTGGCCTTGAATCTTTCACTGAAGGTGGTCCAACGAACAGGGCATCTTATACCAACTTCTTCTGATGCCCACCAGTCGCGGGCAAGATCCTGAAGTACTAATTTGACCTGATCAACCTTCTCATCATCTGGAACCTTGGCTGCCACAAGAATGACTTCAATGTCTTGAATCCATGCATCCGAAGTGATGGCATCCTCCGTGCCATCAAAATACCTCGGGTTCAAGCGACGGAACCTTCCTGATGCTCCCGAGTCAACCCCGACACTCCTCTTAAGAGCTAACTGAATCCCTTGGTTCAGCAACACGTTCTGCTCCTGCTGCTGAGTCTGTTGCTGTTGGTGAGTGACAAGAATCCCCCGGATGATCTCCAGGAGTGCTACGACATTTGGTACTGCCGTCGCTGTTGGTGCTGCAGGAGTTTCAATAACCTGCGGCTGCACTGCCTCTGGTTCCTTTTCTGCTCGTATCCGCCCTGGGGAAGGTTCTCTCCCCTGCTGGTGCCCAGTCGAGCCATGCTCTCGCTGCTCTTCCTCTTGGGCCTCACCCGCTACTGAGAATGAAGCACCCCTATAGAGAAAGATATAAGATTATCAAGTCCGAACGAGGAAGATTTCGAGGATGCAAGTCAGGTTAGAGATCAAGGCAAGGACAGAGAATTCGAAATAGAATTTCAAGGGGAACAAGTTTTGATTGAGACTCCTAATAATTCGCAATACCCCACAAGTCTGAAAAAAATAGACCTGCATGGGCCACCACTAAAACCTTGTCACGCTCCAGTACCAAAATACGGAGACAGACTAGGCCAGCTACTCCATATGAGGTACGTAACGTCATACGGCGATCGTGGCTGACGAAAGACTAGGGGGTACATGCTACAATCAAGTCTCCTATGGTCCCACAGAGTTCTATGTCTCAATCAATCAAGTCACATCAGCAATTAAATGAACATTAAAGATAAAGCAGTAAGGCGTCCCTGACGCTTCATCAAAATGATCATGAGAGACTAGCTTTATAATTTAGCTATCTCAGAAAGTCAGGAGTACAAAATTATACACAGCTGCAGTCTGTTTATTTATAATTCTGTACTGACACAAAATATCATGTAATCCGGCTAACAGGTGCCGGTGGCTAAATGCCGCACAAAATATAAGCAGGAGTGGTGGAGAAGAAACCCACTCGAGTCCCCGAACCGCCATGCTCCTAGTATGCACCATGGATGTCAGGGAGGAAGATCGTGTCCTCTGGCTCTGCTACGAGATCTGGCCAAACAAAACCAGCGGGGTCAGTCCCGAATAGTAAGTACCGCCAAAGGGGCACACGAGTTAAGATTAAAAACCCAGATAATAGAATGATTGATAATAGTAATACTTATGCAACTATTATAGGGTAGATCAACATCCTCGAACCCATATGGCACCCTTACAACCAAACAAGGACAAAAGGTGCCGCATGGAGTCGGGACGTATCATACTCTATAACTTTCACATAAGTTAAAAGGTACAAACAATAAATCTCCTGATCGTGACTTCGGTCGATAGCCTATCGCAGCACAATAACCAACCCAACAATCAAACAAGAACATGGGTTGGATCATGTACCATGATAGACCATGTTCCTCAGTCATTCACAGGAGTAGCACTTCACAACCAGAATAAGTCTTCCGTTTATAACTTCGGTCCACAGTCTGTCATAGTACGATAACCAACCCAACAATCAAACAAGAACATGGGTTGGATCACGTGCCATGACAGTCTGCTTCCCTCAGTTATTCACGGAAGGTAATAAGATACACGCAAGTCATTTTTTGCGGCCAATCAAGTCTACGAGTTTCTAGTGGGACGAGGTTATCCTCGCATCATGTTATTTCAAAATCCTCAGATCGTATCCTTCCAGCAAGGCTAGCTAACCCAGGGGTTCGCGTAGACAGGTGTCATTGAGCACAGGTCCCTCGTAAGGCCACCTTGCCAAGATATATAATATATAGCAGGAATTAATCGGATACAGTCATTCACTCGTTGTGGATGACACAATATCCGTGGAGACCAGCCGGCACGTCAAGACAATATCTCAAGGCGGCTGGTGTAACACGATCTCGGGATTCTTCCCTCCCCATGCATCTAGTATATTTAGTTGCCTAGTTTAACCCTAGGTGAAATCTTGGACTCACATGCTGTGGCCTGCATGATTATCCTCCTAAATGTCGTACTCAAGTACGAGTACCCCAAAGAGGATCCATGTCAATCAGTATGTCAACATGTTCTACCCTCCTTGGTGTAATGCATCATTGCAAATATGCCACGTAGAGTTACGAGTCATTTGTCGAGCATGAACGAGAACTGGGATATTCAGGTACAAGTATCAGGTAGGAACACTTTGTTCACCGGGGTCACATTAGTGCTTATATCATGCTCAGGACAAAAGGCGTAAGGATATGTAGCATACACAAACATTTACATATATATACAATATAATATATACATATAAAAATATAAGGTATAGGGGAGTCCAGGTCAGAGCGCGCTCAAGTCAAGCTACGCTCGGGTTAGCCTACGCTCAGGTCAGCCTACGCTCAGGTCAGCCTACACTCTGGTCAGCGTATGCAAGTCATACGCTTCCAAAAGGCAGCGCATGGGGTCCATACGACTCCTTGTCAAGCAAGCGAGCGTATGCGAGACATACGCCTCCCAAAAGGCAGCGTATGAACTCCATACGACTCCTTGTCAAGAAAGCGAGCGTATGCGAGACATACGCCTCCAAAAGGCAGCGTATGGACTCCATACGACTCCTTGTCAAGCAAGCGAGCGTATGCGAGACATACTCCTCCAAAAGGCCGCGTATGGACTCCATACGACTCCTTGTCAAGCAAGCGAGCGTATACGAGACATACGCCTCCAAAAGGCAGCGTATGAACTCCATACGACTCCTTGTCAAGCAAGCAAGCGTATGCAAGACATACGCCTCCAAAAGGCAGCGTATGGACTCCATACGACTCCTTATCAAGCAAGCGAGCGTATGCGAGACATACGCCTCCAAAAGGCAGCGTATGAACTCCATACGACTCCTTGTCAAGCAAGCGAGCGTATGCAAGACATACGCCTCCAAAAGGCAGCGTATGGATCGGACCGCGCTGCGCTAAAGAGCGCGCGCAGCTCAGTGGCGCAAGCTAAAAAGCTCGCGCACTGCTCAATGTCTTCTCCAAAACAGCAAGAACTCCATGGTTGAACCTAAAGCTTCAAAAGTCCATAACTTGGTCAAAACAAGTCCAAATCCAACTTTTCAAAGGTCAAAATTGGGTAGAATAAAATTTTCTACAACATGTAACCATCAAAACTTGAAAATAATGAAGTTTTCTAGATCAAAACCAAGAAGATCCAAAAATGGTTAAAACCTAGATCTATAAAAATTAAAGCTTCAAAATGAAAAACTTCAAGTTCTAAACTAGTATAGAATGAGGAGAAGAACATATTTTGGCAAATAATTTTGTAAGAAAACATCAACATCATTTATGGATCCATCTCTTGAGCAAGTTGGTACTTGCCTTGGTTGGTGGAGGAAAGTAAATGAGAGGAAATAAATGAGAGGAGAGAGAATGAGATGAGTTATTATATAGAATCTTGAACCTATGGGTTCATGATGAACCAAGGGGTTCATGATGAACCATTGGTGAACCAAGAATAGGTTACCCAAATGAGCCAAAACTGTAGGCCCAAATACAGAAAATAAATTACGAAACAATATTTTGTCGAATATTTTAGGAAATGCATGAAGAAATACAGCATATAAATATCGTATAAATACAAAGTAAATACAATTTATCGGTTTACGTATTAAAATACGTATTCTAGGATCGGGGAGTGACAGACGAATAAAATATTTATCACATTTATTTGAACATGTACTTTCCTATATAAAATAAATTTATAACAAAATATTTTTCTAAAATATGTATCTCGACACATATTCACACTCGTCGAGAAATTACGAAACGCAAATCTCGTACGCTACGTAAATACAACAAGGCGAACTCGTATGCAACGTGCAGATACGAAGTACAAAATAAATACAAAATATTTAAAAAAATTATAGTAGAAATTTAGGGGGTTTACATCCTACCCAACTGAAAAGAATTTCGTCCTCGAAATTTAGGAGTAATTAGGGTAGGTAGGGCGAAGGGGATGGAAAGAGTTTATTCGAATAGATTTACAAGGTCTTCTTGGGACGAAAATGCAAACAAAATATTCGACGAGGATGCGAGCGATATTTCAATGGCAATATGTCATTTGATCGACTAGGACTGAAAAATTCGATGGGTTCAGTTTAGATTACGATTATGTATATGACAACCAATCATTGACGAAGCTTGATCAACCCTAACATTAACCTTAGAAAGGGGCAACCTCATAAGCAGGTAATAAACTCCTTAATCCTTTGATATCATCAATATTCATATAATCTCTCTTATCATAATTCGTTCTTTCCAAAAATTACTTTCGTTCCACGTCCCCTTAGAATTTAACAAAAACCAATACGATTATAAATGTACTCTAACTTCCTCTATCTCGTCATAAAATTTCAAATATTCTGAAATTTTGAATATATCTTCCCAAGTTATAATTTCCTCTTAAAATTTAAAATTCTAAAACCTTCAACCAATTTGGCCCAAATAACAGTTAAAATCTTCTTACTACAAATTTGTATTTGTTGGTCAATGTACAATGCATCCATAGGTACCAAAATAAAAATCCGTCTTCAATGTTCGATAAATCTCGAAAACTAACAGTATACCTTCATAACTCAATCTTCTATCATCATAATTGAAAATTTCCTAAAATATTTATTAGTCTCTCTCGAAAATTTGAATTCAACAATCTCCTCTTTTTGATGGTAGGAATGAAACTCATCTTAACTTCATATTCATAATCATCTTAGGACTTAATAAAAAATGTAAAGGTTTCTTTCTTCAACAATTGGTCATCCTTGAAAACTAATATCATCATAACACTATATGCTATCGAAGGCAACATCAACATTGTCTTTATCAAAAATTTGCATCCATAAATATAAACTTGTTCCTAAACCACCAACACTTTAGAAAATTTTTCACTCGATATTTAGTTACCTCAAAACAAATTTTAACACAATATAACATTCCTTACTTCATCTATTTAGATTTATCGTACATTTTCACTTATGTCCAATCTATACCTCGTAATCTTGTAATTATCTTAACCAACTGTATTATTTATTCATGTTGTAGGTTTCTCTAATCTAACCTCTACTAACCCAAGAATGTCATGATCAAATTTTATTTCGTCTAAGGGAATCATACAAGGATCAAGGTTGCATAAACTATGGAGGAATCATAGTGAAATAATAGTAAAGCAATTTAAATGGGAAAGAAGAAGGGTAAGGGTTGCAATATTGAAGAGCGAAAGATGCTATGTGTCTAAGTGAATCGAGATAAGACATGAAAATAAATGACAAGGATTAAGCAGTCAAGATAAAATGCAAGGTTAAGCATTTAAGGGATTTAATAGATCACAATCATATATTAGGTCAAAAAAAAATTGAGTCGAGGTTGAGTCCATATCGGTACCATGGTAAGAGTTATAGTTTAGTCTTTATGACCCGAGAGTCGTATCATAAAAATAGGGTACAAGGGGACGTATTTTAGTGGGACATGATATACCTACATGAAGGTGATCTCGTCTAGGTCTTGCATGTAAAATTGGTTGGAAGGAAAAGTCTAGTGTTGTGCTCCAAATATTAAACTCACGATAGGGAACGCCAAATGATCAAAATAGAAAGTAGATTTTCATAAGGTACTAATTAATGCACAAAAATAAAAGGTTAAAGCAGGAAATAAAGATAATTTAGGAAATCTCGTAGATAAAGTTAAGATAAGTTAGAGATACAGTTTCTAGAGAGAAAATAGTCTCATAGATAAGGGTACGGTCACGAAAATGATTCTATCATTTCTAAGTTTTAAACAATTAGATGTCACGAATAAAGATCTAGATTTGAGGGAAGGTCGAGTAAGTCAAAGATATGTTCATCGGTTTGGTCGATGACTAACTATACTTGAGTATATGCAATATCATAATCATAGGTGGTATGGCAATCTAATGTGGAATACTTCTATCTCACTAGGGTGACCTTACTTGCTTCTTGGTCCTCTACCAATATATGATCTAATCTAAAATTCCAAGTTCCTCGAAAGTTTCTCAATAAAATTTCCAAGATACCCCGCAAAATTTTCAATTATCTTAGACTGTCAACTTTAATCAAAATGTTAAATCTCTAGTCAATCTCGAAACAACCCTTGTATATCGCAAATCAAATAATTATTATTATATTTTTTCTCTCTTAAACCTTAAACTCAACATTTAATAAGTTTATCAGCCGAATTTCATACTACAAAATGGAACAATTAAATAACGCCCAAATTTAATTATATATCCTTCAAATGTGTATATCTAGCTTCCAATAAGACATAACTACTTTTCAAAAGTAAATTTATTTATTTATTTATTTATTTTTTCACCAAAATTTAAATATCCATAATCAAGGCTTTTAAACTCGAAATCTAAATATCTTTATAAATCATAGATCATATGACGTAATTTAATTCAAAAACATTTTACCAAAATTTATCAATCATCATCAAATTTTGGTTAATCGTAAGTCATACTTTAAAATTTTATGATCCTTTTCAAATCAAATTTATATCCCTCCAAAAGATGTATAGCTATAACTCAATAAATCATAAATATTCAAAGACCTTCAAAAATCAAACGCAAAATCAAATCAATTTTTTTTCTCGATCTAGCTATCCTCTTGTGTATACCACCTTGTAATATCAAAATAAAATTTCAACTATCTTTTGAAAGCGGTAATATGCTACTACCCAACTTGGAATTAACTAATCCTTAAGATCATATTTCTAGGAAAATAAATGCCTTTATAACTCAAATAAAATCTCAATACATATTAATCGTCAATGTAACATTCTAGCCATGTGTTTAACCTATGGGCATATACTAGTGTAGTCATCTTACTAAGCACGAAACTAAAAATTTTCGGTAGAAGGAGTCAAGCAAGATACAAATCAAGGAGGTCGAATGAGAGTTCAGAATTTGAAGTCAAGAAAGGATGTCAAGTAGGTAGATGAGAATATAGACTCTAATCCTATATTGCAGGCCCGTTCTGTACAGTCATGTAACCGAAACGACAAACTAAACCTGCATGGGCCACCATAAAAATATGTAACGCCCCAATTCCAAAAATAGTAGGACTAGAACGTAATCATGCCAGTTGTACACATACGAAGTATATGGACCGTCGTATGTATACATAAGCTGTAAAATACAGAAACCAAGACACTAAATCTCATCCACAAAGATAAATAATGATATAAAAGCAACTTTAAATTTTTCATGTATACAATCGTTGGGCGGAGACAAATCCACTACCAACTAATTTAAATAAGGAAGAATTTTACAAAGAAAATGATTTGGTCGAGCAAAGGAGATGACGATCCAAAAACAACATCTTGAAGAATAGAGCGCAAGTCATGGCCTTAGCTAGAGCACCTGCAGAAATCACAAGACACACCTGAAGAGATAACCAGGTCCTCAGAGGGACGTAACAAGATACAATAAACATGCCATATAAATACTGAATATAAAATATGCCACAATCAAAGAAAGTGACAAGACATACATAAGATAATCTAACCATACTAAAGTAAACATGCAGTTGAGTAACAATCCTTTCGACGCATGAGCCTTGGCTGTAAATGGGATCGGCATAGTTCCTATATAGGGCACCAGGGACCTACGTCCGTAACGTCCAAAGATCGTCAGAGGGCATCATGTACAAGAGGCTACGTCTATAACGCTCTGGAAAACGTCAGAGGGCACCTGGAGCCTGCGTCTCCGGAGGAGCGCACAGGTAATCAGGGAAGTGCAAAGAAACCCATACGTCAGGTATTGTTCTTCCCATCCAATGCACCTATCATGTCGCATCCACGACCATGCAACACTACTAACCGTCAAGTCTTCTAACATACAACTATTGACAGTTAGACCTAACGCACGTCCTATAATGTCATCCCCAGTTTTCAGGAACATGGGTATTTTGGTTATTTTTCATTTTTGAATATTTTTGAAATTTATTTTATTATTTATGATTTTGTTTTGGGGTTAATTGAGTCGGATTCGAATTTCAACTCAATCCGACTTGTAACGGGGACCCGGAGTAGTTTTGACTCTAGTGGGACCCACTCATTAGTTAGGCATGGCCCACATGACATTATTTTAGTTAGTGAGTTAGACTAATTATTTATGGATATGTTTTGTTTAATTAGAGACTTTAAACTAGACTAAATTAGTCTTAACCTTAAACCCTTTTCCTAATATTAATTAATAGGACAAATAGGGGTGTTTTAGTCAATAGCATATAGGGACACCTATGCATGTATGGGCCGGCCACTAGAGGAGGGGTTGAGTCATTCTATCATTTGTTATTATCTACAAATTTTTTTCTTATTCTTTCCCAAATTTTGAGAGCAACCTCCATTGATTTCATCTCCAAATCAATCCCTTCTTCCACCAAATCTTCTTGATTTCTTCTCTACTCCATGGATAGAGGGTGCTAGCCAAGTTTGGGAGGATTCGGCTCTTGTTCGTGTCCATTTGGAGGTCTCTTCGTGCGGTGTCGTGTCGGAAGGATTTATCTTAGAATCTCTCTTCCGGAAGGTATAATCTCTCTTCTAATCCACCCCTACATGCATATAGGAATATTTTGAACCCATAGGAATGACCCCATGGTTGTATCTCATTTGTGTCCATTTCGTGTCCATTTGGAGGTCCTAGGAGTGTCCTTTGTGTTGTGCTTTGTGTCATGTGGAAAAACCCCAATAGTGGGACACTTCATGTGGTTGTGATTTGTTATGATATTTCCTATTTTAATCTCAGATTTTATATTGGTTAGAGTGTTGTTCTTGATGTATCTATGTTAGTATCTTAATATATATATTATATATATTATATATTATATATATATATATTTATATATATATATATATTATCTATATAATTTTATATATATATTTATATATATATATATATATAATATAGATATATATATATTTTATTATTATAATTTATTATAAATTATATATATATATATTTTAATAAATATATATATATATATATATATTATATATTTATTCTTTATTATATAGATTATGAAATAATATATATATATTATATATATATATATATATATATATATATATATATATATATATATATATATATATATATATATATTATATATATTTCATATTATATATATATTATATATATAATATATATATATTAATATTATTATATCTAAATATATATTTTATTTTTTTTTTTTTTTTCTATATATTATATATATATCTATATATATATTATATATATATATTATATAATTATATATATATATATATATATTTCATAATCTATATATATATATATATATATATATATAATATATATATATATATATCTATTATATAAAATATATATTATATATATCTATATAGATATATATATTATATATATATATATATATATATATATATATATATATATATATATATATAAATAAATAAATAATAATATCTAAATAAATCAATTTAGTTCCAGAGCAGCTTGGTATCCCTGAGTTGCTACATGGTCAACACTAAGGATTAAAGGAGATAAATGCACAAATTGATGAGGTTGAAGGAAAAGGCTTCATTTGATCTAGTGCCTCATATTGGAGAGCTCAAAATTAATTTGTACACAAGAAAGATGGTACAGTCAGGATGCGTATCAACTATTGGGCTTTAAATAATATCACAATCAAGAATAAATATTCCTTGCCCTAGATCGATGAACTAGTTGACCAGTTAAGTGGTGTGAAGCTATTTTGGAAGATAGATTTGCGGTCTAGATATTATCAGGTGAGGGTTAAGGAGCATGATATTCAAAAGACAACTTTCAACACCAAGTATGGATAATATGAGTTCTAAGTCATGCTTTTCAGACTTACCAATGCCCGATTATTTTCATAAAGCTTATGAATAATATTTTCGACCAGTATTTAGACAAGTTTGTAGTAGTTTTCATTGATGGCATTCTGATACTCAAAGAATCCGGAAGAGCATGAGAAGCATTTGAGGATAGTCCTAGAAACATTGAGGAAGGAAAAATGTATGACAAGCTCTCCAACTATGATTTTTTCTTAGATAAGGTAGAATTTTTAGTACATGTAGTGATAGGGGATGATATAACAGTGGAGAAGAAGGTTGCATCAATGGAAGCTTGGCTACTCCTATCTTAATAGTGGTGGTTATAAGTTTCCTAGGATTGACAGGTTATTATAGAAAGTTTGTGCAAGACTTCGCCCAAATCGCAGAGCCTATGACTAAGCTCACTAGAAACAATAAAGAGTTTGTGTGGACAAAAAAGTGCAAGACTGCTTTTGAGGAACTAAAGAAAAGATTGACTACAACTCATGTTTTGGCCATACCTTCGGGATCAGGAGGTTTTGCCATATATAGCGATGCATCTGGGAAAGGCTTGAGGTGTGTATTGAAGTAGAATAAGAGGGTTATAACTTACGCTTCTAGACAGCTTCGGCCCCATAAAAAGAACTACTCGACCCATGACTTGTAGTTAGCAATAGTTATTTTTGCTTTGAAACTTCGAAAGCATTATCATTATGGAGAAAGGGTGGAGATCTTCACAGGTCATAAAAGCTCGAAGTATGTTTTCACACAAAAAGAATTAAATATGAGGCAAAAAAATGGTTAGAACTGATGAAGGATTTTGATATAGACCTTCAGTACTACCTGGGGAAGGCCAATATGGTGGCAGATGCACTTAGCAGATATCCGACGGCAATATTTTTGACTAAGGACATGTATCTTCTGGAAGACTTAGAGAGTTTGGGGATAGAAGTCATCATCCCAGGATTTGAGGCAAAACTAATGAATATACAGATTCAGTCTGGTCTTATGAAAAAAATTAAGGAGGCTCAATTTCAAGATGAGAGTCTCCGTAGCATTAGAGCCCAAGTACATGCATGATTGCTAGATGATTTTGTCATTGCAGAAGACGGGACAGAAGGCATTGCACTAAACTTTGTGTGCCTATTGGCAGCTTGAGGGAAGAGATCATGCAGGAGGCACAACAGTCCTAATATTCTATGCACCCAAGGGCTGCGAAGATGCACATCAACTTTTGTCGACACCTAACCAAAGGGTACACCTTACTCTTTTCGTATAATTATAGATAAGAGCGAATATTTCACGTAACCCTCAATTATTGAGAGGGTAACTTTGGCCCTTTCTTCTTCTTTCTTCTGGCTAATCGCTATTAGACTCTTCGTCGGTAGCGTCTCAGGATATCTTTCTGTGTAATCTTTCTCTTCATGTGGAAATTAGAAATTGAGTCCCACCATGCTTCAGAGCTGTAGTTGAGACATGATGGCATCAGCCTGCTGAACGTCCTCTTTAGCCTGCTGCCCTAATGGTCCTAGGCGCATGCTTGCAATAAACTCTTCGAGGAAGGCAATCCCTGAATTGTCTTCTTCTTCTGGCCTACCTGCATGATAGTCATCCAGGATGATATTGTCGGAGCTGGATAGGAGAGCGTGACTTCCTATCCCTGCAATCTTTGGCGCTTCTTCGAAGAATTCTCTGGCTGCACCGTATCACTCCTTCTCTTCATAAAAGTTTCCCTTCTTGAAAATGGAAAACTTTAGATTTTGGTCGTCATTAAGACGATGCAACTCCCATATCTGATAGGAAGGAAAGTATTTGATGAACCTTTTTTCCTCCCATATGCTCCAAATCCTGAATCTGAACATTGTTTGGAACTGAACTGATGCTTCTGACAACTTCTGGACAGGAGTATTAATCGCCAAACAAAAGGAAATTGTGGCCTACACATCCGACAAATTCACGAAAACACAGATCAAATATGCCACTTATGATAAAGAATTATTAGCAGTTAAATTGGCCATTAAGAGCCTGAGGATATATATTCTTTACAAAATTTTTATCATTGAAATACTGTAGCTGGTATTGTAGCAATATGGGATGGGATGATGGGGTACTATGACAAGCCACATAATTATGGGTCAAAAGGAGCATAACAGAGTTCTAAGAATATTTTTGTTATAAAATATCTAAGCCTACCTCATCATCCATACTCAAGAACGGACCACTCCGATGGGAGAAAACTTTCCAGCGAAAGCTAACCACCTAGTTTTTGCGAACGAACACCAATGTCCGTTTAACTTGGTCGGATATGAACATATAGTTCATTTACCCTTACTTGGGAATGGGATATACAATTATATTACTGATACCCTATTAACCATCTGTGGAAATGTTAATAGCATCTACCAAGAGGTTAATAAGATCGGAATTAACATGAATAATATCAGGAATGATATTAAGAGTCTCGAAAAAACTCAGACTCACCATGAATATAAGAAAATAGACTGATCTAAAGTGTCTTGGACTACTAGTATAAATATGATAAAATTTTTATCATGAGAAACAAAATGTATCTCAACGGATGAGATAGATGAAAACTTCTACAAAAACTTTATACGTATGCAACAACGAGAACTCTTTGGAGAAATTATGAGTGAAGATGTTTATTCATATTATGAGAAATATTCTAAAGCAATTGATTTCTACAAGTGGAAATATGCTGAAGATACTGACTCATTGGATGATGATTCAGAAAAGCATAACATAAGGACAGTAGAAGAAGGTAGTGGTAGTAACGAAACCTACCTAATTGAAGGTATTCCTACCACCTAATCAGGTTCAATTAACCCTGGACCTGAAATAATGATGCAGGAAGCATGACCCTCTAGGACAGGGGGGTTACTCCGCCTACTCCTATGTTTAGAAAAGATATTAGAAATGATTGGGTCAGGTTACATGCAACCCGACAAAATATATATCAAGATAAAACATATCTTTCGGATGGATTAATTTTTAATATCGATCATATTCCCAGTAAACAACTGGAAGAATACATGTTGAATTGGAGTAAAAAATACAAGGAATGATACATTTTCTATCACCAGATCTCGATACCAAAGGATTCACGCACTATGCTACCAGCTACTGGTGTAACCCCTCTTTCCAGAATTTTGATAATATTTTTATTTATTTATTTGAATTAAATGGTGATTTTTAGAGTTTTTATAAATAATTATTTAGTTAATTATTACGGTAGACGATTTAGTCATGATAGAGTTTTGGAGGACACGGTGACTAGGAATCATGGCATGGATAGTACAATAGCGTGCTTTGACTAATGTATTAGCCCTGGTAGGGAAGGCCGAGCCATAGTGATGTCCTAACTAGGAAAAAACCAGGCCAAGTTGCGATTTAACCCTCACCAAAGATCTATTTATTTATTATTTATATTATTGAGTTTTAGGAAAATCGGTTATACCTTTTTAGTCCGAACTGGACCCGAACTGAGCACAGTCCCATATAGTCATGCGGTACGTCCGATGACATGCGTGTTGATGTATTTTAGGAGTGGGTGGTTTTTCGTTGTAACGATTTAATGAATATTCCTAAGTATTCATAATTTAATATTATATATATATCATCATTTGTAGAAAATGGGCCTCTGTGCATTTTGGGATTATTAGACTGTACATATGGTATATATATACCATTAATATTTTATTGAATTTCGCTATTATTATTATTATTATTATTATTATTTTATTATCAGGGTTATTGCTATATAATATTATTATTATTATTGGTGATATTATATTTGTCGAATAAACGTTATATATATATATATATTTTATTATATATATATATATATATATATATATATATATTTATATATATATATATATATATATATATATATATATATATATATAATCAAAAAAGCAATTTATTGAAGGCTAAGAGTGGCTCATGAAGAGCATTACACAGGTACTGGGCCAAAGACAAAAGCGCCCTGATCAGCATTACAAAAGCAAAACAAGAAAAGAGCATGTGCAGACCATTTCGAAATTTCAAAAAATGAAATTTCAAAAAACCCAATAAATATATATATATATATATATATATATATATATATATATATATATATATATTCGTATTAAAAAATATATATATATATATTCGTATTAATAGGCCCTATAATAGAATATATTGGGTTTTTATTAAATTTTAGGGAGAGTATTATAGAAGTATATATAGAAATATATAGATAAACAAATATAAGCATATAGATAAAGGTAGGTATATATGGATTAATAAATATACATATATATTGATAGATATATATAGGTATAGATATATATTTATATTAAAGCAAGGGGAGCACAGCAGCACTACTGTGCTGAGACCCGCACAGCCCAGGGCTAATCCCCTCCAAACCGAGACCAGCCGCTCGGCCTTAACACCCGACCCATCCTCTGCATATACGTGAGTATATATATTAAGGGATCGGGCTCGAGAGCATGGACAAAGCACAAAAAACCCTAACTTACGCCTACGTGCGCCCCAACCACCCTAGACGTGCCGCTCGCCGCCGGCGTCGCCACCACACACGGCCGGACTGCCGCCGAGACAGGGCCACGTGCGCACAGAGCGAAGCAACAGCAGCGAGGAGCGAGCAAGGTACGAATTTCACCGTCATGTTTCTTCCTGTGTACTTAACGAATTTCGATTCCGTAAAATTCTATAGAATGTCCATATGACCGTCTAGGATCCCCTTCAAATTAGTTCATAATGAGCTCGTTTGTATTCGACGAGAAATCAATACGAACATCGAGAAAATCCTGTTCCAAGAACAGAGATTAGAATAACCCAGGAGCCCTGTTCGGATTTCGATTTCGATCAATCACTTGGAAATTTTTGAAACCTAATTGAATAGAAGTTTAGACAACCTGTAGGGCTTCACAACACTTCTCACGGAATCCGATTTCGTCGACCGAGCATCGAGAAATCGCTTTTCCAAATTGACGGAAAAACTGTTTTTCGAAAACACAAAAACTCTCGATACGACGTGCGTCCTGCCAATCCGGGCGACGTGGTCACGAACCGAAAGCATCGAAAGGTGCGTAACGGCTTCGTGGTCGTGTGGGATTTGACGGAATTCAAATTGGTCGCGTGTGTGCGACGAATTTGATACGTATCCGTCGAAATTCACCGTATCGGCCCCTTTGTACAAACTCCAATTACTTTGTGCAAGCTCGTCAAATCGAGACGAAACTTGCGCCAACAGGACCGTATCATTTTTCTGATCCTGTATGCCAAGTTTGGTCCGATTCTGAGACAGTTGATCGGATCGTCATTTTGCGGGCCCTACGGTCCGACTCAACAAGCGATTTTGTGCACGGCCTGCCGGAATCCAACTTAGGACATACGGTTGGGTTCGTATCAAAAAACTAAATTCATAGACATATAGTTTGATGACTTTAGAGACCGTTGACTTTGGCACGTTTTTCGGTGCAAAGCGGGTCCATCGGCGGACACCGTTTTGACCCAAAATTACCGTTTTACCCCTATGTCCAAAATTGGACTTAAGGACAGGCAATTCTAGCTAATTTGACTATTTTGAGAATATTGGTAATGTTTATTGCAGCTTCCGGGAACTGTTGTACGGGTTTTGACTATTGGGGCACATTGAGTGGTTCAGATTGTCGGTTTCACCAGCAGAGGACCACAGGCGAGTACAGTTTGCTGTCTGTTTTCAATATTGAATTTCACTATATCTCATTGATTGGTCATTAATTATGTGAATTTTATTTTATCATAAAACATTGAGTCGGAAACATGAAATATCAAAGATATGTGATCCGACCATAGCCAGTGCTTATTTTCTGCAAGTAGACATCGTAGACAGTGCTTATTTTCTGCAAGTAGACAACGTAGACAGTGCTTATTTTCTGCAAGTAGACATCGTAGACAGTGCTTATTTTCTGCAAGTAGACATCGTAGACAGTACTTTTTTCTGCAAGTAGACATCGTAGACAGTGCTTATTTTTCTGTAAGTAGACATCGTAGACAGTGCTTATTTTTCATGCAAGTAGACATCGTAGACTGTGCGGTGTAGTGCCCCAGACCGATCACATATCAAAGATATTTTTAACAGTTGGAAAGGTATTTGTATACTTTATTTACTATTGATTTACTGTCGTTTCTCACGGCTTTACTATTTATTTTCAAAACGCATGATTGATGTCTAACCTTTGTTTATAGTCACTTTCATATATTGGAACTGCATTCAGTGAATTGTACTTGTTTCATTCCTGACTAGAAACTAATATTTTTTAGGTTAGCCATGGATTCACTTAGCATGGGAGATACGGGGGTACTTGCAGACGAAAGCCTAGAGACTAGCTAGATAGTGGAGTTGTAGTCATTCAAATATTTGTACAAGTTTATATTTTTCAGCAAATGTAGAACTTGTGAATATTGTAAGTTAAATTAATTATGCGAATGAGCATTATTTGTGATTTTGATCTTCATGGCCGTGACAGCATTCTACCGCCGACACTGCGGCGTAGGCTGGCTTGGACACGTCTCGTATCCGTTTAAAAAAAACGGGTGCAGGTTGTGACAACTGGCAAGGACATTCTGTAGCATGGTTAAGAAATCTAGAGGCTCAAAATCCGGAAGCAGCGACTCGGATAAAAAACGAGCCTGATAAACAAAAAGCCTTAAATGATTTGCTGGCGTTGCTTTTAGCCGATTTTATGGGCGTAGAACCAAGAGCCACCAAAGACTACGATAAAATATTACATAAAATGGCTTTATGTGACATATGCATGCTTGAAGAATTCGTCTCCAAATATATTGGACTTATTTTTTTATTTAGGCGACCTTGACAAAGAATTCTGGATAAAAGGATTCTTTGCTAAAATTCCTTATCCTTGGAATAATATCATAAAAGAAAGATATGATAAAATCCGCGGAAATATTCATACTACGGGTATACTAAAAAGGGCTTGCATGAAAACCATGGAAGAAGCCTGTGAGCAATCCAAGGCCTATACTCATATGCAAAAATATATAAAAATTCAAGACTTGGTTACTCTTGTTGTGCCAAGTATGATGAAGATGTAAAGTTCGAGTTTGGATGTCCTCTAGAATATAAGGGATCAAGTTGGAAAAATAAATGACGAAATAAAAAAGGAAAAACCGTCAGAAAAAAGAAATGGAAAATAACCCAAAAAAGTGGAAGCCAAATTTTAAAAAGAAATTCAAGTCCGAAAATAAATTTGGGAAGAAAATTTTTTATAAAAAAGAAATGTTTTAGAAAAGGTTGCAAATGCTTTAAATGCAACAAGGAAGGGTGGACTCCTGCCTTTTCATCTCTTCGTAGACCTTTCTCAACCGATTAAACTCATTATCATCCATAGTATCATAACCTGATAAGAGTATCAGCAAGAAAGTTAGTATATACGGGAATATAAACAAATTCATAATTAAAGATGTCTAAATACATAGCAATTCTAATCCGTTTGAGATTCTCTTCAGGATTATTGATAGTTTTCTTTTTAAGAAATTGAGCAACAGATTTATTATCTGTTTCAATGACAAAATTTCTGTAAAGAATATATATTCTCAAGCTCTAATCCCATGTATGTCTGGAAATTGGACCGAGAGTCCTTTTACTTTGTAATTTACTAAAACCTGTCTACCTATGAAATCATTTAGTCTATCAGGTTTATCTAATTTGATTAAAACCTTCAGAAAAAAGAAATGGAAAATAACCCGAAAAAAGTGGAAGACAAATTTCAAAAAGAAATTCAAGTTCGAAAAGAAATTTCTGAAGAAAAAAAATTATAAAAAAGAAAATTTAGAAAAGGTTGCAAATGCTTTAAATGCAACAAAGAAGGGCACTTTGCCAATGAATGCCCAGAAAATATACAAACCATCAACATAGATAACCTAGACGAGTATGGTATAAATATTGGAACTATAGACGAGATAAGAAGTAACACATCTGCTCTTCTATCTACAAAATAGAATCTATTGAAGATTCCTCTACTAATTTTACAAAGGAAGAGGACCTTTGTAAATCAATATAACATCTTAAAATCAATATGATCACTATAAACAAAACGCATAATCAAATTAGGATCACACTCCTTAATGAAAATGCAATCCTGCCCAGGAAAGAAGGAATCTCTGCAGGATATACCTTATATCTAAGTAAATCCGTTGGAATAATGAGATATCATACAAAAGAGATATTCTTAGATCTTAGAATATTTATACCAATTGGATATTATAGGATTATACATAATATTCCTCTGGATGATAATAAAAATATATATTCATTACACAAGGTTTTATTGAACCTGTGTCTAGACATAATATATTGGTAATAGTTAAAAAATACATCCATCAAAGATAAATAATATCTTATGGAAAAAGGTGACCCTATTGGGTTATTAGTTATCCATAAATATGAAGATCTTCTTATCGTCGAAGATACTCTTCCCAAAAGAAGCAGCTATCTAGATCCTCAACAGGGTTCCAGTAGCTCAAGTAGGGAAGAACCTTAAGAGCAATACTATGAATTTTGAATATATATGAATACATTAACATCAGAAAATGTCAAATTCTAGCCTCACCCAAAGTGAAGGTGAACAATTTGAGATCACTGATGAAAACTTTGAAAAACTCAAGGAAGCTATTCGTCATTCCGACAAGAAAGAGGTACATAAACCTGTCTCTTTCTAATCTCAGTTTCTAAATAAACATACTTATGTATTCGAAAGAAAGAAAGAAAATATTGAACTTAGAGAAGGAGAAGACTTCTCTTCTATCTGCCTTATCGATAGAAAGAAAATTAAAAAATTGAGAAAAAACCCAAAGATGAGATATCTCCATATTGGGTTAATACAACTTAAAATAATAGGTCTATTTTCGCACAAAAATAGATACTCCCATACTAGTAGTATGTATGGATGAAAGAATCATAAATAGCCCTCTTAATAATATTATTGGAGGAGCTAAATCGAATTTGGTAAATAGATTATTTGGAATCAATATTCATCCAGACTTTTCTATAAGTCTTAATGATCAAAATATTGAAAAAACATATACTTTATCAATAAATTTACAAGGTATAGAATTAATGCCTGGATCAAAAGTTCTTGGAATACAATGGGAACATTGTATGGCCTTGAATGATACACCAACATTCAAATCTATTACACCAAAATATTTGGTTTAACTCTTTGAAGTTGGAATGGGTAAAACTATGCAACCAAGATTAGTTAAATTAGAATATTTAAGACGTGATAATGAGATGCAATTATTTGTGCAATCTCTTAAACCAAAAATAGAATTACCAAATGAGTACTTTATTGCATCAGGAAATACGATTTCTACAGTAATAAGTGGAAGGCTCTCTTATACACAAGAAGGTGAAACTTCTACTTCGAAACCTACAAAATTAACTAGATCCAGTTCTATGGATCATTTGGGTAGTTGTATGAGCTTACCTATTGATGAAATTACTCATAGAGCTAGTATTAGTAGTTCTCCTGCGGAAGGAAGGACTAAACTACTAATAGACAATGTAAAAGCAAGAGAACATAAAAATTTAAAGATTAAAGTACCCTTATCCCAAATAAGGGGAAAATACTTCTGATCCACATGAATAAAAGCAAAACTAATCGTTGGTATAAAGAACACACAAGTTATAATGCCAGCCAAATTAAAGAAGCACAAAAGATGATATACATCGTAAAAAAAATTCAGAAACAACATAAGAGAGGAAACAAAAAAGTCCAATTATCGGACTTTAGTAATGAAGCATATGGATAATACCCTACGGGTTCTTAGAAGACATACTAATAGATAGTATAATACTGAAACTGAAGAACTAGCCACTAAGGAAAAAAGGACACTATTGGTCAATAAAGAAAAAGATATTGATCAGATTGACCTAGAAATAACGAGTACCTCATTAGATATAAGTCTAGAAATTGAAGAACTAGAAAATTCAAACACTATTAATTGGGAAAATTTTTCTCTCTATCCAATCCCAGAATTGGAAGAGCTTCTTGAAATTACTGAGCAATGATTAGAACCCTCGATCTAGAATCAAGAGCACAAATACATATTTATATACCCTTGATAATATGTATACCAGGGTATGACGGATTTACTATACATGCCCTAGTTGATATAGGGGCAGAAGCAAGCTTGCTGCAAGAATTGTTCATACCAGAACATCTATGAATCAAATTAGATAAACCTAGTAAACTAAATATTTTCATGGGTAGATAGGTTTTAGTAAATTACAAAGTAAAAGGACTCCTTGTCCAATTTCCAGACACACATAGGAATAATAAGACATATCAATATAATTTTGTTCTTTTGCCAAAAGTATTTGATAATGATTGTCTTATAGGTATGGATAATTTAAAGCATTATGCACCGTTCAATACACATTACTTTAATATTGATGGAATGTCGATACCTCAAATTTCTTTTACTGTCTCTATGCTAGATAAATATATACCTACAGCACAGCGTGGTGAAAAATCCATAACTCTTATCGATAAAACAAAGAAAAAATTTGTACATATAACATCCCAACTGATAATAACCTCCAAATGGTTATCCATGGAATGTTAGAACCATTATACTCGAATAATCCATTGAAATGGTTTGATAAAGCACCTAGATACTACAAAAATGAATTATTAGACATACATAGAATCCAAAGTACGAGTAAATAGCATAATGGTCTCTCCTTCTGATAAAGAAGAATTTTCTAAACAAATTGATGAATTGCTTCGTCTGAAGCTAATACAAAAGAGTTCTAGCACCCATTCGTCACCTGCTTTCCTAGCTAGGAATCATGCAGAGATAAAACGAGCAAAGGCTAGAATGGATATTTTATTCCTTCTGCTGAAAACTTGATAAAAAATACAAGAAGCAAAGTTTTACAGTAAGTTTCATGCCAAATCGGATTTCTGGCAGATTAAACTTGCTGATAAAACGTCCATTGAGCTAACTGCCTTTAGCTGTCCCCAAGGACACTATGAATGATTAGTTATACCATTTGGATCAAAAAATGCACCACAAATATTTCAGAAATGGATGAATTCAATATTTGGACACTTAGACTATGTGGTAGTCTATATTGGAGATATTCTTGTGTTCTCCAAGACTGCTGAAGAATATAAAGAGCATCTATTACAGGTGGTAAAATTATTACTTAATAATGGAATAATCCTGAGTTCGAAGAAAATCGAATTATTCAAAACTGAAATCAATTTTTTAGGAAAAATAATAAAAAAATGGCCAGATTGAGCTACAACAACACATTTATACAAAAATAAAAGATTTTCCTGAAGACTTTAAAACTTTAAAGGAACTTCAGAGTTTTTTGGGATTATTAAATTATGGTAGAAAGTTTATTCCTCATCTTTCTGTTCGAATTGAAAAATTATAAAATAAGCTTGCTAACGAACAAGCAAAATATAACCATTCAACATGAGAGCAACCTCGTAAATGGGATACGAGTAAGATTTCCATTTCTCTCTCACCCAAGAAGAAAGAGGAGATTGCAAGAATTAAAGATCTAGTTAAAGATAAAAAATCCTTTATTTTCCTCTCGATGATGAAAAACTTGTTCTACAGACTGATGCTTCTGACAACATCTGGGCATGAGTATTAATCGCCAAACAAAAGAAAATTGTGGCCTACACATCCGACAAATTCATGAAAACACAGATCAAATATACCACTTATGATAAAGAATTATTAGCAGTTAAATTGGCCATTAAGAGCCGGAGAATATATATTCTTTACAAAAATTTTATCATTGGAACATATAATAAATCTGTTGCTCAATTTCTTAAAAAGAAAACCATCAATAATCCTGAAGAGAATCTTAGACAGATTAGAATTGTTATGTATTTAGAAGTCTTTAATTATGAAGTTGTTTATATTCCTTGATATACTAACTTTCTTATTGATACTCTTACCAAGTTATGATACTATGGATGATGATGAGTTTAATCGGTTGAGAAAGGTCTACGAAGAGATGAAAAGACAAGAGGCCGTTTCTTTGGTAATTGGCCCCAAAAACGCCAACAAGAGGGACGTTGTCAACACTGCAACCTCCACCTCGGGAGTGATCACAGTGAACAACCCAGCTCCAAGGACTAATGGTCCACAAATTTAGGAAAACGGCCAAAATGTTCAGGTGAACAGCCAAACTCAGGGTGCAACCAGCCCACAAGGGACCACAGTCTCTCAGGTCATACAGACCACCCAAAATGCTCAGAAAGAAAAAACTTTTGAAAGGCGAAGGAGATGGGTACCCTTCCAGAAGAACTTCGCTAGTACTATGGTAAAAAAATGGTACAATTAAGACCTGGAAAAGAATAACAATGGGTCCTGGGATCTGTTCAATGGCTGCTACAGAGCCATTCAGTCTAATGACATCAAGGGAGCCAATTATTGGCTTTCTCAGATTGAAAATAATTACATTGTCGAAAAAATAGATCGGCCCAGTTAAATGGAAGGTTATTTAAATTATGACAGAAGGCATCTCAGATGATGGCAAATAGTGCCACTTGTATATCTCCTACCTTGGTTTCCAAAGAAAAGGATCTCTTCCAGGGAAGCTCCATACAACACATAGAATTGAAAGAGATTCTGAAACAAATTGACAGCCATGATCTGGTAAATTTTAGAATGCTAGACATACTGGATTTCTACTCTGCCATAGAACTCAAGAGTGAAAAACTCCAAAACATTGAGGCAAAGGCTATGGTACAGAGGATGCTTACTATGTACCAACATCAACTCATTGATGAGTCGTGTCTCTTACTCTTCTTTAGGCGCTTAGATGAAACTGACATCACTAAGCTCTTCGAGGGAGAAGAGATTGTATACACTAAAAGTAGACTTATTCGCCTGGTATCTTATTTCCAAAAAATTCTTAAATTAACTAATCAAATTAAAAAAGGATTAGTTCATGAAGTGTTCATATGCACTTCCGATGTTGAATTATATGAGAAAACCACCCATAAATTTGCTGGAAAGCTGCACTTTCTCATACAACTAGATTCCAGACAATGTTCAGATTCAGGGTTTGGAGCATATGGGAGGAAAAGAGGTTCATCAAATGCTTTCCTTCCTACCAGATCTTGGAGTTGCATCGTCTTAATGACAACCCAAATATAAAGTTTTCCATTTTTAAGGAGGGAAACTTTTGTGAAGAGAATGAGAGATACGACACTGCTAAATAATTCTTCGAAGAAGCACCGAAGATTGCAGGGTTAGGAAGTTACACTCTCCTATCAGGCTCCGACAACATCATCCTGGCTGACTATCATGCATGTAGGCTAGGAGAAGAAGACAATTCGGGGATTTTCTTCCTTGGAGAGTTTATTGTAAGAACTTTTATCCAGGCATTAATTCTATGCCTTGTAAATTTATTGATAAAGTACATGTTTCAATATTTTGATCATCAAGACTTATAGAAAAGTCTGGATGAATATTGATTCCAAATAATCTATTTACCAAATTCGAATTAGATCCTCTAATAATACTATTGAGAGGGCTATTTATGGTTCTTTCATCCATATATACTACTAGTATGGGAGTATCTACTCCTGTGCAAAATAGACTTGTTATTTTTAGTTGTATTAACCCAATATGGAGATATCTCATCTTTGGGTATATTTTTTCTCAATTTTTCAATTTCTTTCTATCAATGAGGCAGATAGAAGAAAAGTCTTCTCCTCCTCTGAGTTCAATATTTTTTTGCATTCTTTCGAATACATAAATATGTTTATTTAGAAACTGAGACTGGAAAGAGACAGGTTTATATACCTCTTTCTTATCGGAATGAGGAATAGCTTCCTTGAGTTTTTCTAAGTCTTCATCAGTGATCTCAAATTGTTCACCTTCACTTTGGGTGAGGCTAGAATTTGATGTTTCTTCTGATGTTAATGTATTCATATATATTCAAAATTTATAGTATTGTTCTCGTTGTGCCAAGTATGATGAAGATGTAAATACTCGAAGGAGATTGTTAGAATAATCTAAAAATCTATCATAGCATCATACTCAAGAACAATTATTTAAGCGTTCATACTTAAATTAAAAGAAAATTAAAGAAGAGAGAGTACTTCATGAAACCAGTACTAGATCTTTATTCACAAGGCTCTGATACCAGATTTAGTGCAAAAGAAAGTAGCACACAAAGCTCACAAGAAGAAAATATTACAAGCATACTCAAACTCTGTTGCCCCTTACTACATAATCACTCCCTTATTTATAGGGGACGGTAGTACCACCGGTATAGCCGGTTAAGGCTTATCGGATCCATTTTTCTTTTAATAAAGTAGCTTTAAGTAAAGTTACCTAATTAAAGAGATTTTTTTGTTAAGTGCAGGTTCACATCAACTTTTGTCAACACCTAACCAAAGGGTACACCTCACTCTTTTCGTACAATTATAGATAAGAGCGAATCTTTCACGTAACCCTCAATTATTGAGAGGTTGGAGTCATGCCTCTTCTTGATGGGGGTAGCATACACCATTTCCCACCATCAATTCCACCTGCCAACATCTTCATCTATTGGTGGAGTCATGGCCTATTCTTGAATCCTTGTCTCTTCATTACATATTCTTCTTTCTTCATTTTCTTCTAACGCAATACTCATGTTCTCCTAAGTAGGGGATCGGTATTCACTTTCCCCCTCACCTTCTTCTGGAGGGAATGGTTGTGCTGGCTTCTCAGCCGGAGGTATTTGTTATAGGAGACGTATATACTTTGGCCCCCTTTTTCTTCTTTCTTCTGGCTAATCGCCATTAGACTCTTCGTTGGTAGCATCCCAGGGCGTCTTTCTGTGTAATCTTTCTCTTTATGTGGAAATTAGAAATTGAGTCCCACCATGCTTTACAGCTGTAGTTGAGACATGATGGCATCAGCCGACTGAGCGTCTTTTTTAGCCTATTGCCCCATTAGTCCTAAGCGCATGCTTGCAATAAACTCTTCGAGGAAGGCAATCCCCAAATTTTCTTCTTCTCCTGGCCTACCTACATGATAGTCAGCCAGGATGATGTTATCAGAGCTGGATAGGAGAGTGTGACTTCCAATCCCTGCAATCTTCGACGCTTCTTCGAAGAATTCTCTGGCCGCGCCGTATCGCTCCTTCTCTTCAGAAAAGTTTCCCTTCTTGAAAATGGAAAAAACTTTAGATTTTGGTCGTCATTAAGACGATGCAACTCCCATATTTGGTAGGAAGGAAAGCATTTGATGACCCTTTTTTCCTTCCATATGCTCAAAATCCTGAATCAGAACATCGTCTGGAATCTGGTTGTATGAGAAAGTACAGCTTTCCAGCAAATTTGTGGGATAGTTTTCTCATATAATTCAACATCAGAAGTGCAGATAAACACTTCATGAACTAATCCTTTTTTAATTTGATTAGTTAATTTAAGAATATTTGGAAAAAAAGATACCAGGCGAATAAGTCTACTTTTAGTGTATATAATCTCTTCTCCCTCGAAGAGTTTAGTGATGTCAGTTTCATCTAAGCGCCTGAAGAAGAGTAAGAGACACGACTCATCAATGAGTTGATGTTGGTACATAGTAAGCATCCTCTGTACCATAGCCTTTGTCTCAATGTTTTTGAGTTTTTCACTCTTGAGTTCTATGGCCGAGTAGAAATCCAGTATGTCTAGTATTCTAAAATTTACCAGATCATGGCTGTCAATTTGTTTCAGAATCTCTTTCAATTCTTTGTGTTGTATGGAGCTTCCCTGGAAGAGATCTTTTTATTTGGAAACCAAGGTAGGAGATATAGAAGTGGCACTATATGCCATCATTTGAGATGCCTTCTTTCTTAATTCAAATAACCTTCCATTTAACTGGCCGATCTATTTTTTTGATAATGTAATTCTTTCAATCTGAGAAAGCCAATATCTAGCTCCCTTGATGTCATTAGACTGAATGGCTCTGTAGCAGCCGTTGAACATATCCTAAGACCCCTTGTCATTCTTTTTCAGGTCTTGATTGTACCATTTTTCACCATAGTACTGGCGAAGGTCTTCTAGAAGGGTACCCATCTCCTTTGCCTTTCAAAAGCTTTTCTTTTCTGAGCGTTTTGGGTGGTCTGTATGACCTGAGAGACTGTGGTTCCTTGTGGGCTGGTTGCACCCTGAGTTTAGCTGTTCGCCTGAACATTTTGGCTGTTTTCCTAAATTTGCAGACCATTAGTTCTTGGAGCTGGGTTGTTCACCGTGATCACTCCCGAGGTGGAGGCTGCAGTGTTGACAACTTCCCTCTTGGTGGCCTTTTTGGGGACAATCACCAGAGAAAAGGCCTCATGCCTTTTCATCACTTCGTAGACCTTTCTCAACCTATTAAACTCATCATCATCCATAGTATCATAACTTGGTAAGAGTATTATGGACACACACAAAAAGAAGAAGATATACTGTCTTTTCTTTATTGGCGTAAGGCACCATAAATCGAGTACGCCTGAGAGATCCTGCGCTGAGGATCCCCGATTACAAAAAGAATTCTGGAGAATGGGACGATGGAGATCGAGCGGCAGTTGCTCCTTTACTCCGTTGACACTCTCATTACAAAAGTAGGAGAAAACCTAAGAAAATTGCTAACTCTTGGCTCACTAGCAAGAAGTGCAGCAATTTGGCCCTTGAAAATGCTCTCTGTTCTGTCTTTTGAAGAGGGGTGAGACCCCTTTTTATAGTCGTTCTTGAGCTGGAATGATGTTATGCACCCATATGAGGAAACACACTGGTTTTCATATGGGCGCATGGTCCTGCTTTGGGCACATAGGGTGTAGGTGCATGCAGGCTGCGTGATCGTGGGTTGATCGTAGTGCTGATGTGGCCGCATGCTTCGGTGCATGACTGCTCGTGGAGACTGACGTGGCCGTATGCTTTCGGTGCATGATTGATCGTGGGTTTGACCGAGTCAGAGGCTGTTCTGGCTTGGGTGCATAGTCTGAAATGAGCTATGTGCCCCCTTCTGGAGGAGCCTAGAGTGGGCGCATGGGTGCATAGCCCACTCTGGTGACTTGGGCGCATATGTCTTCATTGGTGACTTGGGCGCATATGTCTTCTTTGGTGACTTGGGCGCATATGACTTCATTGGTGACTTGGGCGCATATGACTTCATTGGTGACTTGGGCGCATGGTTTTCACTGGTAACTTGGGCGCATGGTTGTCTAGTCTGCTAAAATTTTCATGCTTCTACAAGTATCAATAAGAAAGTTAGTATATCAGGGAATATAAACAACTTCATAATTAAAGACTTCTAAATACATAGCAATTCTAATCCGTCTAAGATTCTTTTCAGGATTATTAATGGTTTTCTTTTTAAGAAATTGATCAACAGATTTATTATCTGTTCCAATGATAAAATTTCTGTAAATAATATATATTCTTTGGCTCTTAATGGCCAATTTAACTGCTAATAATTCTTTATCATAAGTAGCATATTTGATCTGTGTTTTCGCAAATTTGTCGAATGTGTAGGCCACAATTTCCTTTTGTTTGGCGATTAATACTCCTGTCCAGAAGTTGTCAGAAGCATCAGTCTGTAGAATAAGTTTTTTATCATCAAGAGGAAAATAAAGGATTTTTTAATCTTTAACTAGATCTATAATTCTTGCAATCTCCTCTTTCTCCTTAGGTGAGAGAGAAATGGAAATCTTACTCGTATCCCTTTTACGAGGTTGCTCTCATGTTGATTGTTTATATTTTGCTTGTTCATTAGCAAGCTTATCTTGTAATTTTTTAATTCGAGCAGAAAGATGAGGAATAAACTTTCTACCATAATTTAATAATCCCAAAAAACTCTGAAGTTCCTTTAAAGTTTTAAAGTCTTCAGGAAAATCTTTTATTTTTGTATAAATGTGTTGTTATCGCTCAATCTTGCCATTTTTATTATTTTTCCTAAAAAATTGATTTCAGTTTTGAATAATTCTAGGTCAATACCTTGTCATACCAAGGTAATCTAACCTATACTAGGCAATACTAGGCTTATCCTAGGTATTTACCTAATTTGGATACCCAAGGGTATCTTGCTATACCTTACCCTATTACTCTATTACCCTATACATATTACCTAAAATAATACCCACAGGTAAAACCCAACCTAATATCCATGTATCACATGGATACACATAGGGTAATTCCACCCTATACATAACAGAATACCCTTTACCCTATATCTAACACAAAGTAACTTAATACCATAACCTTTTATAGCTACTACTCATGCACACTCTCATTACCTATAACGTAGCTTCTAGGATACCTACTCACTATACTCATGAGACAACACACACTCACACATGTGTGTACCTTACACATATACAAGCACTCACACACACATTATCACTCAAGTCACTCTCTCACTCACATTGACACACATTCACCAATGTGTGACACACTCACATACACACTAACACACTTACATACACACTAACAAACTTGTGTGTGCCACACATACACACATTCATACTTTTTATGCAGATAGTGCATGTGTACTGCTGCCACACAACTAGTGTACAAGGGCACACTGCTGGTGCCTGTGCACTGCTGCTAAAAACATCCTGTGTGTGCACAAGTGCACACTCATATGCAGTACCTACCTGCTGCCTGGGAGCTAAGTCCCCTACTGCTGCTTCCTGTGCAAGTGCACAAGACACTGCTCACCTGTTTTGCCTATGTACATGAGAACTAAGTCCCCTAACTCACCTATATTGCCTGCTATAGTGTAGGAGGTTTCCTGCTATCAAGGGGAGAAAAACCTATTGACCTTTCCTGTACAGCATACACTGTGTAGTGCACACACTGCATGCACAAGCCTGTGCAACCAGGGACCAAGCCCACTGTAGTAGGGACTTCCAAGTCCCTGCCTATTGCAGTACAGGCCCCCCATGCTCTGTTGTGCAGACCAGCACAAGGCACTGCCTGTGCAGTATACTTCCCTCTCCCCTTAACACTCTCTCACTCGCTTTTACCTTACACATGTATGTGTGTGTCACATCCCGTACCTGTATGATCGGGTACGGGTTGTGAACGCGTCTAGACAATGCCGCAGAATCGATGGTAGTCAACCGTCTAGACCTCGAGAATCATCAAATGATCATGATATCGATCTATGCTCAATCACAGAACTAGAAAGCAAAACAATCCAGCAAACACTTACACAATTACAGTACACTATATCTCTTTTTGTACATGATACATGTTCATCTCATCCCGAAGATAAATCCGACCAATCCTTGAAATAATATACAACATGAATAAGAATAATATGTTAATAATCTAAACTAATTCTAAATCCTTCGAAGCATCTCTCCATGCTAACCAGCTATTACCTGGTAGACTACGATCCAGTCAGAAAAGGAGCAAAGTACATCCCCATATATAATAAATAAAGCATAAAAAGTAAATGGAAAACTGAACCAGACAATGTAATGAACACTGTAATGAAATGCAACATAAAATTATGACAATCGTAATAAAACATGTTTAAACTAGTCGCAGAATCAAACAATGAATCAAGGATGCACAACTAGTAAACTATGTGATTTGAAATACTGTTTCAACATGTGGCCAGCTAAGGTTTAGATTCGGATTGATCAGGATTGGACATACGTGCAGTATATGTCAAGCTATGCTTCGGACTAACTGGGTTGACCATACGTCTACTCGATATTTTCCATTCTTTCCGTGATTCAAAAAATCATATCAAGCAAGATTCAGAACTTGATGTCTTTGATTCATATCAAGCAAGATTCGGAACTTGATGTCTTTGATTCATGATTCAGAAATTCATAACAAATAAGATTCAAGACTTAAATAAAATCATGCGATGCAAGAGTCATAATACGTGTCGAAAATCGTTTCATAATATGATTCATGACAATTTAGGAAATAAATTGTGTTTATTTAATATTGAGAAACATAAATATGGAGTACTTGCCTGGACTATTGTGGTGAATCAAAATTAAGTCCTCGCTAACTGTGTCAAAACATAAATATTTCTTAAAGAAATTTCTAAATTCTAGTCCTAATTTCTAATACTAAATTCTATTGGCTATTGCTAATCTACCATTATTCACTAACCCCAATTAATAATTATCGACTAATAATATATTAATCTCCTAACTAAAACTTGATCCCAGATTTACTCACAATGCCAGACCCAACCATAAAAGATTATGAACACATTCTATGCCGAAACTATGTGGTCATCCATTCAGTTATTTAAAATAATCCATCATATAATCTGGCCTAGAATAAAACTAAATCGACATGCTAAACCCAAGTCCCATACTGCTGCATTCTTTTTCTTTTTTTTTAATTAAAACCTAGTAGCCCATCCCCAAAGCCTAATAACCCGGCCCAAAACCTTATACTTAACCCTAATTCTCAAAGTGCTGCTTCTTTTTCACTCTCGTCACTTACATACGATTATGTGCTACCAAAGAAAACCCTAATTCCTAGAGAAAAAAGCGGAAGTAGAAAACGAAGAAGAAGAAGATGATGTAGAGGAAGAACAGGAGGTCACTTTGGAAGGACGGTGCAATGCTAAGCTCACGGCACGGTGAAGTTCTGGGATCTCTGGTGACACGGAGGCGTCGGATCATGAGGACAGAGAAGATCAAACCGGCAGGGGTACAACTCGGCTGTCTACTCCGACAAGTGGACAGCTGATGGAGCTCTTCTCGAGGAAGAGAAAGAGGTGGTGGATCTGGGCTCAAGCGGCAAAGAGCAGTGGATCGGGTCGACGGTGGTGTAATGGCAGCGGCGGAGGGTTTTGGGGATCGAGGCGGAGGAAGGAGGTGGAGCTCTGGTTTAGTACGTCGGTGTCGAGGCGGTTCGAGGCCAGATCTGTGGGAAGACGACCGTATCTGGAGCGAGGCGACGGTAGCACGAAGCTCGAGGCAGGGTGCGTGGCTCAAGGCAAGGTGCGCGGCTCGAGGAACATGCTGATCGCGCAACAAATATGGCTCGAGTCTAGGACACGATCCCTAGCGACACAACAGTAAGTCTGGCGAGGTGCGGTCAGTCGAAACGGAGATGGCTCCGGAGAACTTCGACCACGAGGGCGGCGACGGTGATCAGTACAATGGCAGCCATCATTATTATTAGGGTTAGCGTTCTGATGTGTTTGTAATATGTCATGTAGATGTCAGAAATGTATGGTGTGTCCAGTTTGGTGCTGGATACACAAAATGTGGAGAAACTGAACTGTGATATATCCAGATCTATATGGATATTGAAATGGGGTGGTATTGGTGTGTCCAAAATATTGGACACAAAAATGTATATGTAATAGCTAGTGGAAATGAATAAAATATGGTGGATATGGCTGGACACAAGCTGGACACTGGATTAGGAGTAGGTAATTAAGCTTGGAATGATTAATGCTAATGAAAATAAGGGTATTTATAGGAGAAGAAAACTTGGGTTCCAAGTTTGGTAGTTAGAGGTTCGTTACAAGTTAGTTAGAAAAATAATTAGAGGGAATCTTCTAGATTTTTAATTAACCATGACTAATAACAATTAATTAATTCTAGAATTTTCCTCTCAAATACTTTTCTCCAAATTTCTAACCGTGCCACTACTTGATAACTACCAAATAGGTGATGCCATATCCAAAGTAAAAAAAATCATAATTAATAAAATATTTCAAGTGAGATACAATCATAATTAACTATCCAATAAATTCCATAAGTCATAGCTAACTACTGGTGAATAATCGTAGCTTAAATAGATTCAAATAAAATATTTTAATAATCCCAAATAAATTCTAAATAAAATATTTCAAAAGTAGTAAAATATTCTAAATCTTATTTATTCTTGAACAATGGGGTTACAAATCTATCTACCTTAGAGAAATTTCATCCTCAAAATTTCAAATGGCACGATTAAAAATAAATGACATGATAAAAATCAACTAGGCATGATCGTGATTAGAAAACAACCTATTTGGCACGACTAGGAACGATTAGGAATAATAAAAGAAAAAATTCGAAAGTGACACGATAGTAATCAAAATCGGTACGGCACAATCGAATAATACGATTTGGCACGATTAGAAGTAGGGTCAAAATGGCATAGTCATGATTAAGATTTAATCACGGGTAAGGATATAATTGTGATATGATCAAAACATTTAGGCAACAGTCAATCATAGAAACAGCTTGGTTCGGCATTACTAAGAATTATCAGTTCATGATTTGAAAAATGGTATGGTTAATAATGATCAAAAGTTAGGCACAAAATGGAAATAAAATTGTCATGGTTAGTGGAATCAAAAATTATATAGCACGATTATCGAATTACAATTAAAATCAAAATTTAGGCATTATCGGGATAGAACAAAAATGGTATAGTCACGATCAAATTAGAGTCTAAGCATGATTAAGATATACTCATGATCATAATTATTTAGGTACGATCAAGGATAAAATCAAATTGTTTAGGCACGATTAGGGATAAAATGACGCAATCATAATCAATTAGGCTCGATCTTGAATCAAAAGTTTGGAAAGATTTGGTTCGGCACGATCTGAAACAAAATGGCATAGTTATGGTCAAATACAGAATCTAAGTCACCTACGCACAATCAGAACACAAGCACGATTAATAGAGTCAAAATTCAATAGAACAGAAAGATACGTTTTATTTGCAAATCAAATGAAAATTATAGTACAAGAAGGAAAGAAACAACTAGGAATTATCTTCCACTACAATAATCCTACTACAACAACAAGGTATAAAGAACCATTATTCTAGAAAATATAAACTCCAACTTCTATTTACTAATCAACTATACCACCAGAACCTGTAGAACCATTGAGCACCTCTAGAGGGGGTGAATAGAGTGTGTGCATGTGCAGCGTAAATAATCACCAATTAAAATATTAAGCAGTTATAAACTATGGCAGATAAAAGACGGTAAATAAAATAAGGTAAAGTAAGAGTCAAGAATTCAAACTCAGTGACACAATGATGTATACTGGTTTTCCTCTAAGAGGACTAGTCTAGTCTCAAGTACTCTTGCTCGATGTTAATCAACTATGGCACAAGCTAAATGAGAGCTTGTAGTCTCTTACAATACTGTGCTTGGTGACTAGCACATGACTGACTCCATAAGTTGATTTTGAAAACTGGAATATTTTTTGAATGACTCCTCTTATACAACTCTTCAGTACCAAAACTCTAGATCGAACAAAACTGTACTGGCTTTAGCTAAGAGTGATATAGGCTTGATTTGAAAGTATTGATTGTAGAAACCACTTTAGAAGAAATAGAGAAGAGAGTGAATGAGTGATTTGAAATGGTAAGAATTCTCTTCTATTTGTAGTATTTTTGCTGACCAAATTCGAGCGATACGTGAATCTCGTAAATGAACGTTATAGACAAATTTGGTGGAAACTGATTTTTAAAATACCTAGACCGAACTCTGGCCGAGTTTGCCCAGAGTTCTGTCTGGGTCAGAACTATTTGGTTGGGCCAGATTTGTTTTATGGTTTTGGGCTTTTTGAATAGTGGACTTGGAAGTATGGATAGGTAAGTTTTTTTAAAAAAGTAGACTGATAAAAACCTAAGCCAGTACGAATCCTGATCAACCTCACATATGTTTCCTAGACAATAAAATTAAAAATACAGAAGAAAATATAAAAGCTTGATCTTGCTTCCAGTACGATTGGTTCTTGATGACGATATGATGTCGGTACTTTGAAGCGATAGGATGCAGACGTCCTTCTTGTTTGAAACCTGTAAACCTGTAGTAGTCTGTATATTTTGCGTATCGACCAAAGTTGTCGTTAATTATCAAAATCAGGTGTGCTCATTAACCAATAGGCCAACAATCCTTCCATTTTGATAATTGACAAACTTTGAGTCTATACCAAAATATAACAAAAATATAACTTTAAAATTATATACCTGACTTGTTCATCGAGAAATTTTTTGGTATTTGCTCTTATTCTCCCCCGTTGTCAAGTACTTAAAATGTGGCTCCCCGACAATATGTGAAGCCAACAATAACAAGGAAACGACATAAAATCCACAAAGTATATGAATGAACCAAGTCATCATTTCAGGAGAACTAAAACCAGCAGTAGCAATAATGAATCATGAGTTGGAAACTGACTAATATAACATAAAAACCAACTACTACTAAAAATTAGTTCAAACTGAAAACAGTACAAAATACTATAGATAGTCTAAACTAAGAAAAAAAAGAAGTGTCACTACAAACGATCATCATCATCAGAATAAGTCCACAAAATACTAAGCTATAAGACTAAATCAAGCATCAACATCATCACCGGGGGGATCAGTTGGAGGCTGATGATCAATATAAGCTATCGTCTATCGAAGAATTCGAAAGTGAGATGATCCTCAAATCTTGGTCCGTCGAAGTCGGGATGACGAAGGATAGGAGCTGGAACAGTGGGATGATGCTCCAAAGTCCATTGAATGTCCGTTATGCCATTTCTCAAGAACTGGGCTTCAGAAAATGACGATACTCAACATCGGTGAAACGAATCATACATGTCTCATGCCTCTGGCCCTGGAGGGTGACAAACACATTTAACCTTTAGAAAACTCGTCGAAGTGGCCTAGAGTGGCAGGGGCTGGAGCATCGGCTGGATCAGCTGCGGGGGCTAGAACAACACCGGGTGGAAGTAGAGGTTGAGGGTACTTCCTAGATCTAGACAGCTCATAAGGTGACCTAGAGACAAGACATATGTCTAAGTTGATTTTAAACTTCTGGAAGACACCGCTAGATGCATAGGATAAAGGAGGTTGCGACCTGTCCTCTGACAACTAACCATACCAGCAATAACAGTCTTGGGAACAGAAAAGGTGACTCCAAAGTGAATGTGGTACATGGCCGATATCACTAAAAAGATGATCTCATCCATAGATCCCATCTTAGGTAGCAAGGCCGAATAAACAATGCAGTGGAATTCATAAAAATATTGGTTCAGGTGGCGTGCAAACAAACGAGACCGAGAAACCAGACCCGGATGACACATTGCTGCCTTAAGAGACTCAAGAGTCATGTCAGGAGGGAATTAAACTTTGTTAATCTTGACTAGAGCTTCGCCGTTGTCAGGAATATGGAAGTACTTACTCAAGTCGGTCAAGTTAAACTCAAGTTCTTTTTTAGTAACACAGGAATAAATGTTACCGTTTGCTTCTTGTAAATTACAATAAAACATGCGTACATCATTTTTATAAATTTTGCTCGAAGTCTTAAGAAAATCTCGGAGCCCTAAGTTTTCAAAGGTAGATGCATACTCCGAAAAGATAGTAAAATTTATCGATTGATCAGGACAAATGTTTCTAGTATCGAAATTGGGTAAACCAAGATAGTAAAATTTCTGAAGATATAAATAGTTTGGTGTCAAAATCCTCGTCGCCGTCGGGACGGGCGGGACTAAACACATCAACGGGTTCATACTCCGAAGTGGAGGATGAAGCCATGGTATCTCTTTTCTTTCTTTTGTAAAGCTTAGGAGCCATGGAATTGAAATAGGCGGAATGAGAGAGATATACCTCAAAGAGCCTTGAAAAAAGATTGGAGAATGTCTTCCTAGAGCCGGTAGATCCAAAGAGATGAAGTATTGAAGCTTTGGAAGGGGGTTCCCAAAAACTAGGGTTAGGGTTTAGAGTTTTTGGGCGGCTATATGTGGAGAAAGAAGATGAATGTGAAATGGGGGCTTCTGTTCGCTGCTGTTTAAAAGAAAATCTTGTAACGACTTCGGCCCGAACTCGGTCAAAACTTGGTCCGAGTTAGGCTAACTTGAATTTACATTCATTTTATGTGTAATGAATTATAAACGTACTTAATAACTTTTAACTCTTTGATTTAATAAAAATCCACCACTTTGGGTTAGCTGTAGGGGCAGGATCCCAGCTAATGGTAGTCCAAAGACTAATGCACCATGTCACTTAGACTATTTATGCCTATATAATAGAAGGGCCCTTTCGGTTTGTACCCAAAATAAATTCAATTAATAACTCTAGGAATATCAAGTTTTAAGTATTTTTATTAATCATAATGCATTATGACTCTGAAAATTCAAGTATGCCTAACTCGCGACGTAGATAGTTGAAACGGTCTTCAGCTAGCAGTTTTATGAAAATGTCTGCTAATTGATAATCTGTGTCAATAAATTCTAAGCATATATCCCCGTGTTATTGATCACGTAAGAAGTGATAACGTATTTCTATGTGCTTTGTACGTGGGTGACATATTGGGTTCTTAGTCAAGTTAATCGTGCTAGTGTTGTCATAATAAATAGGAATTTTTGTGTAGTACAGATTATAGTCTTCTAGGGTTTGCTTCATCCACAAAATTTGAGCACAATAATGTCCTGCGGCGATATACTCAGCGTCAGTTGTTGATAGCGCTACAAAGTTTTGCTTCTTGCTAAACCCGGAGACTAAAGCTTTTCATAGGAAATGACACGTATTGTTGGTACTTTTAAGGTCTACTTTGTATCTAGCAAAATTAGCATATGAGTAACCAATTAGGTCAAACGATATGGTTTTGGGATACCATAAGCCGACTGTAGAAGTTCCTTTAAGGTACAGAAGATATGCTTGACGGTGCATAGGTGTGATTCCTTAGGATTAGCTTGATATCGTGCATAAATGCGAATGCCAAAAATTATATCAGGACGACTAGCAGTTAAGTAAAGTAAACTACCAATCGTAACTCGATACTTATGCTAGTCGACTGGTTTGCCACTTTTATCAATGTCAAGTCGGGTTAATGTAGCCATTGGCGTGCCAATAGATTTTATATTATCGAAGTCATACTTCTTCAGTGAATCCTTCGTGTACTTGGCTTGATTGATGAATGTTTCCTGTGAGTGCTGTTTGATCTGAAGTCCTATGAAGTAGTTGAGCTCTTCCATCATACTTATCTCAAACTCACTCTGTATACACTTAGCAAAATTTTGACAGAGTTTTTCGTTAGTAGAACCAAAAATAATATCATCCACATAAATTTGCACAAGTAAAATATTGTCATCTGAAGATTTGATAAATAAAATTGTATCAACTCTTCCTTTTGAAAAACTATTTTCAAGTATGAAAGCACTTAGGCATTCATACCAAGCATGCGGTGCTTGTTTGAGATCATAAAGAGCTTTTCTAAGCTTGAAAACGTGATCAGTTTTTTAAAAATCTTCAAAACCAGGGGGTTGTTTCACAAAAACTTCTTCCTTCAAAAATCCTTTCAAAAATGCACTTTTCACGTCTATTTGAAAAAGTTTAAAATTGTGAAAACATGCAAATGTACAAAACATGCGAATGGCTTCTAGTCTAGCAACATGAGCATATATTTTGTCATAATCAATTTTTTTTCTTGATTATAACCTTGTGCCACTGGATGTGCTTTTTTGCTAGAACTTGTCCATCCTCACTTAGTTTATTTTGGAACATCTATTTGGTACCAATTACCGATTAACCAATAGGTTTAGGAATAAGTTTTCAAACTTGGTTTCTCTTAAATTGATTAGGTTCCTATTGCATAGCATCAATCTAAAACTCATCTAAAAGCATCTGTTACTATCTTAGGTTATACTTGAGAAATAAATGCTACATTTGCTGCTATATCTCTAGTAGAAGAATGTGTACTTCCTCCTTTAGATACATCACCTATTACGAGTGTGTCTGGATTGTTTGGCATGAATTTCATCCTCTTTGATAGACTTTTTAGATAGCCCTAATTGGTAACAGTATCTTTAGGTATCTTGGATATGTTTTTTACATCCTCATCATCACTGTCGCTAGATCTCTGACTATTGAGCTCATCAAAAGTAATATTAATCGATTCTTCAACAATCATAGATATTTTATTAAAAATTCTATTTTCCTTACACTTGGCAGCATACCCGAAAAATATCCCTTTATCTGCCTTAGAGTCAAACTTACCTAAGTTGTCCTTGGTGTTCAGGATAAAACAACAACAACCAAGAACCTTAAAATAGAATATGTTTGGATTCCTTCCAAACCACAACTCATAAGAGATTTTCTTCGAGATAGGTCAAATTAATACCTTATTCAAAATATGACAGGCTGTACTAACAGCTTCTGTCCAAAAATATTTAGAAAGATTATGCTGATTCAGCATAACTCTAGCCATTTTGCTTAGAGTATGATTCTTCCGCTCCACAACACCATTTGGTTGAGGAGTTCTAAGACAAGAAAACTTATAGTAATATCCACTATCATCATAAAATATTTTGAAATCTGTATTTATGAATTCGCCACCGTGATCACTTTGGATTCGAGTAATCATGAAGCCTTTTTCGTTTTGTATCTTTTTGCAAAATATTTTAAATTCAAAAAAGGTATCACTTTTGTTTGGTAAAAAGAAAACCCAAATATAGTGAGAGAAATCATCGACTATTACAAAAGCGTAGAGTTTACCGTCAAGACTAGCGACTCTATTAGGACCAAATAAATTCATATGAATCAACTGCAAAGGTCTAGAAGTACTTACATCGATGATGGATTTAAACGATGACCTAGTTGCTTTATTCTTTTCACAGTAAGCACATACCATATCTCTCTTGAATGTAATTTTTGGGAGTCTTTTTTACTATTTTTTGGTGCATAGCCTGGAGATAGTGTCCATATTTGCATGTCCTAGCCTCATGTGCTATAGCCATCTTTTATCTTGATTAGCTACTATGCACTTTCCTACATTGTTAGTACATTCTAGAAAGAAAAAATAGATGTTACCTTTCTCGATCCCTTCATATTGTAGGAACGATATAGTAAAGCGTAATACTCTAGAGGGGGGGTGAATAGAGTTGGCAGCGGAATAATGCTAATTAAAAAATGTTAGCAACACAATCACAGTATATAATCACAGTTGAAATAATGTAAAGACAGAGTTCAGAAAGCAAACGCAAAGACAACGATGTATACTGGTATCCCTCTGTTGAGGACTAATCCAGTCGGTAGAACTCTTGCTACCAGTTGAATCCACTATAGGAAAAACTGCAAGTTTTGTTACGAAGTCCTTGCAACTTCTACAACGCGAGCTTTGATACGAAGAACTCGTCCAACTTCAAATGTGAAGAGGTATTCTTCAATCAAGCCTTCTGATTACAATCTCTCAGAAACTTCTAGACCGTACCGCACTGGCAAATCGACTAGAGGATTGTAACTGGCTTGGGATCTGAAAATGAAAGCTCTAGAAAACTTTTTGGAAGGCAGAAAGCTTTTTAGATAGAGAGAAGATTGAAAGTGAATGAGTGAATTGAAATGATCGAAATCCATCTCTATTTATAGGAATTCCAAAGGGAGAACTCTGTCCGAATTCGGGCAGAATTCGGGCAGAACTCGATGAGCAAATCTCGGTCAAATCCGCAACTGCAGGAGGACCAAGTTCCAGAGAATTCAAAAATCAAACGGCCACCAACCGAACTCTGGCCGAACTCTGGCCGAGTTCTGTCAGGGTTAGGTTAGGGTTTTAAAATAGATTTTTGGTGATTTTTGAAAACCTTTTTGAAAACCTTTTTGTAAACATTTTGATAGGTCATTTTAAAACATTTTGAACTATTTTGGGGATAGCCTATTTGCCAGTACGACTCGGTGTACAACGTATTCCTAGACTCAAATAAAGTAAAAAATTACATTGTATAGGAAGTACAGACTCAAGTAGGCAAACAGATCTTCAGTCTTGAACGGAGTGAATATCCAATCTTGCTTATGTCCAAGAAGCTGAGATATCCCAACAAGCTTCGTATATCCAGACAGAGTTTTGATCAATTATTAAAATCAGGTTGACCATATGACCAATGGGCCAACAATCTCCCCCATTTTGATAATTGACAAACTATGAATGATATAACATTAAGCTTGTTCAAAAATATCAAAAAGATCAAAAAGTAGAAATTGTTCATAACCTGTATTTAACTCAAAAAAAATGTTGTTAGATTATTTTTAATTTTCTCCCCCTTTGTCACTTAGTAAAATAATTGCACAAGAGAAGGCTCCCCCGCAGTAAATGCAGAAGACTCCCCCGCAATCAATGCATAAGTAACAAATAGCGAGAAAACAAATAAAAGAAATATAGTATAAGAATTAGAGATATAGCATCACAGGCATGTAATGTTTCTACAAATTATCATCACAGGCATGTATTGCTTCAAAAACATAAAAAAATCTCAGGCATGTTATTTCACAGGCAGTTTAAAATGGATAAGCAGTATAAAGAGATAGTGCTAAACAAAATGCTGAAATAAACTGAGATGTCATAATTGAAACATCATAAATATGTCCATGAAGATAAAAAGTACTAAAATCAAACTACAAAGTACTGATAAGAACTAAAAAGTAATGATAAAAACATGGAATGTCGGAGCACTTCCAAGTATACAATAGAATGTCACTAAATAATCAAATCACATCTCATAATCACTATCCTCATCATCATGGTTTGGAAGCAATGAAAGAGAAGAAGCTCTCAGGTTCTGGATATATACACAGATACCCTCAACCGAACTCGGGCCGAATTCGGTCAGAGCTCTGGCCGAATTCGCCTAGGGTTCTTCAAAGTTGATTTTTGCCACTTCTTTTTTATTGTCTCATTTCAAATATTTAATTCAAAGATTAGTTATTTTAGCCTTCAAATAACATAATTAATAATATTTTATGAATTAAATGTCTTTACACAGCGACTGTCTCAGATTAGCTGTAGGAGTACTGTCCCAGCTGGCGGAGGTTCACCGGGAAACTCTTAAATACCGCTTCGCTTCAACCGTAGTTGTGGTGACAGACAGACTCTTTATTGGCTTGTCTCTAACACAGTTTTTGCGTATTGAGATAGAATCATAAAACAAAATCAATTAATATTATTGACGTCCAAAATTCCTAATTCTCGACGTAAATAATTGAAACGATCTTCCGCTAGAGGTTTAGTGAAGATGTCAGCTAATTGATTTTCAGTATCTATGTACACAAGGTTTATATCTCCATTTTGATGATGATCTCTAAGAAAATGATGCCGAATCTCGATATGTTTGGTACGAGAGTGACATACAGGATTCTTAGTCAAATTAATAGCGTTCGTGTTATCACAGAAAATAAGAATATGTGTAAAAAATAAATCAAAGTCTTCTAGGGTTTGTTTCATCCACAAAATCTGAGCGCAACAACGTCCTGCGGCGATATACTCAGCCTCTGTTGTTGATAAGGCTACAGAATTTTGCTTTTTACTAAACCAAGAGACTAGAGCCTTGCCTAAGAAATGACATGTGCCGCTAGTATTTTTTCTATCAACCTTGCATCCAGCAAAATCTGCATTCGAATAACCAATAAGGTCAAAGGATTTAGTTTTGGGATACCACAAGCCGACAGAAGAAGTGCCCTTAAGGTATCGGAAGATACTCTTAACTGCGGTCAGATGTGATTCCTTTGGGTTAGCTTGAAAACGTGCACACAGGCAAACACTAAACATTATATCTGGACGACTAGCAGTTAAGTAAAGTAAACTACCAATCATACCTCGATACTTACGTGTGTCGACTGGCTTGCCTTGTTTGTCAGAATCAAGCTTTGTTGAAGTTGCCATCGGAGTGCCAATAGGTTTGACATTGTCCAGATCGAACTTCTTTAGCAAATCTTTTGTGTACTTGGCTTGATTAATGAACGTCCCATTATCGGTTTGTTTGATTTGCAATCCGAGAGAGAACTTCAGCTCTCCCATCATGCTCATCTCAAACTCATTCTGCATACACTTAGAAAATTCTTGACAAAGAGATTCATCAGTGGATCCAAATATGATATCATCAACATAGATTTGAATTAAAAGCAACTTTCCATTAAAAGATTTAATAAATTGTGTAGTGTCAACCTTTCCTTTTGAAAAACCGTTGTCAAGTAGAAAAGAGCTTAGACGATCATACCAAGCACGAGGGGCTTGTTTCAAACCGTATAGAGCTTTCTTCAACTTGAAAACATGGTCAGGATTTTTAAAATCCATAAAACCCGGAGGTTGTGCTACAAAAACTTCTTCTTTTATAAAGCCATTTAGAAAAGCACTTTTTATATCCATTTGAAAAAGTTTGAAATCATGAAAACATGCAAATGCACATAACATTCGAATGGATTCTAATCTCGCAACTGGGGCATAAGTCTCATCGTAGTCGATACCCTCTTCTTGATTGTATCCTTGAGCTACGAGTCGAGCCTTGTTACGAGTTACTAAACCATCCTCATTTAGTTTGTTTCGGAATACCCAATGGGTGCCAATGACCGGATGATCAATAGGCTTGGGAACAAGTTCCCAAACTTGATTCCGTTCGAATTGGTTCAATTCCTCTTGCATGGCATTTATCCAGAAACTATCACTACACGCTTCATCAATAGATTTAGGTTCTAGCTGTGAAATAAATGCAACACTAGAAACAATATCTCTACTGGATGATCGAGTACTTACTCCTTTGGTAATGTCACTAATTACCAAATCTTGTGGATGATCAGCTGTGAATTTTAACCTCTTCGGTAGACTCTGTAGGTAGCTGGTTCCTGGATCTCCTCTAGGGGGTTCAGCTAGTACAAAGCTTGGTTCAGGTTCAGCTGATGTTGAACTTGATGTAGGCAGATCTTCATCACTATCATCGTGAGTTATTTGGTTCATTTCATCAAAAGTGACATTGATTGATTCTTCGATGATCATGGTACGTTTGTTGAAGACTCTGTACCCTTTGCTCTTAGCCGCATAACCTAGAAATATACCTTCATCGGCCTTTTCGTCAAACTTTCCCAAGTTGTCTTTAGTATTAAGAATAAAGCACTTACAGCCAAATATCTTAAAGTATGAAACTGAAGGAATTCTATCAAACCATAACTCAAATGGAGTCTTCTTCGATTTGGGTCGAATTAGAACTCTATTGAGCACAAAGCAAGCTGTATTGACAGCTTCAGCCCAGAAGTATTTGGGTAGGCTAAATTGATTTAACATCACTCTGGCCATTAAGCATCTACCTGAAATGTTAGCTTCTTCCAGCAGATAGAAAACATATATATTGTCTTCCCTGATTCCTTCAAAGATAGTACTACCAGTTGAGCTATCAACTATAGTACATTTGTCTTTGCCAAAGTTGATACCATAACCATGATCAGCTAGATGACTTATGCTGAGCAGATTATGTTTCAACTCGGTAACCAGACAGACATCTTTAATCACGGGATAGGGAGACTTACCAACATCACCGATACCAATAATATACCCTTTCAAATTATTACTGAAGGAAATATAACCTTCCTTCTTCTTCTTCGACAGTGTTGCAAATAGGGTAGCGTCACCGGTCATATGCCGTGAGCAACCGCTGTCGAGAATCCATTTACTTCTAGCATGTGAAGGGTGTTCCACCTACAAAACAGTTTGCAGATGAAACCTTTGGTACCCATTTCTTGTAGGGTCCTGAATTGTTAGCTTTAGGTATCCAAGCATAAACATTTAAATCTACAAGCTTTCTCATTCTACATGCAGATGATATATAACCAATGAGGCCACAATAATGACATTGTGCATGTCGAGTGTTGAAAGCTGAGTGGTGTGCATGGTTGGTCGGTTTGGGATTTCTAGTATAGAAGAATGCATACCTATGATCATGTTTGGGCTTAACCTTTTGGGGTAAAGGTTTTATATGGTTTGGTCTGACAGTGTTTGGCTTAGGAATGTTCCGAATTCTCGGTAAGTGACACGTGTTAGGATAGGAAGCAGCAGGCTCAGGCTGTTTTCCTAACCTAATTTCCAACCTTTTGGAAGTGTCATATAACTTAGTATAATCAGAAGTGAGTGATTCCATTCTGATTTGTGCAGATTGAAGACTTTTCTTTTCTCTAGAAAGATCTTCTCTCAATTGGTCTATAATATTGTCTTTCTCTTCGGATGACTGTTTAGTCTCGTGTAATAAGAGCTTTATAGAGGAAAGCTCACCAGACTCACTAACATTAGCTCTAACCTCAGCTAGTAGGTCGGTAAGTCTTCCTATTTCTCCTTTGTACTCTTTGAGTACCTTCTTAGCGGTCTGATATTTACTATGCAGTTTCCTGTAGTCAAGCATCAGGTCACTGAAGGCATCTCCTAATTGCTCAAAGGTGAAGTCATCATATGTTTCTACAGGTTCAGTAGGTACCTGATCGATTGCCATGAAGCAGATGTTTGTAGCATCCTCTGAATGTTCATCTTCTGATCGCTAGCTTCACTCTCATGCCATATGCTGGTGTTGGCATATTTTCGAGACGTTGATCTTTTCAGGTTGCCTTTTTCATACCTGTTGTTCTTCTTGCTCGATGATGAGTTGATGGGACAGTCCTTCTTCATATGTCCCTTTTTCTTACAGCCATAGCAGACAGCATCTTCTTGATACCAGTTGTTGCTGTTGTTCTCTTTGACTTTCTTCTCATGTCTCATGAATCTTTTGAACTTCCTTGCTAGGAGAGCTTGATCTTCAGCGTCAGATCCACTGCTGTCTGAGTCATCTTCAGCAGCTTTTCTGTGCTGAGCCTTGAGGGCGATAGTCTTCTCCTTTGGAGCAGGCTCTTCAAAATCTTGTAGCTCCAGTTCATGAGTGAGTAGTTTACCCATGAGTACTTCAAGTGACATTGTGGTGAGGTCGCTTCCTTCAATGATAGCTGTAGCCTTTGGAATCCAGTTCTTGGTGAGAGCTCGCAGGAGTTTGCGAATCTTTTCGTGGTTACTGTAATCTTTGCCTAAGGAGGACAAAGGGTTTACAATATCTAAGAACCTCTCGAGCATTTGTGTGACTGTTTCATTTGGCTTCATTTTGAATGCCTCGTACTCTTGAGTAAGTCTGCTGACTTTTGACTCCTTGACTTGAGTCGTGCCTTCATGTGTAACTTCGAGAAGCTTCCACACACCATTTGCCGTTGTGCATGTAGATACCCTGTTAAATTCTATTCTGTCTAAGGCACAAAAAAGAGCATTAATGGCACGTGCGTCAAGACTGGCCTTTTTCTTTTCTTCCTCTGTATAACTGCTTTGGGGTTTTTCAACCAAAACTCCCTCGACATTTATACGAGGTGGCTTCTGATAGCCATCAAGAACAATAACCCATAAGTCAAAATCAAGAGATTTCAAGAAGAAACTCATCCGTGTTTTCCAATAAGTGTAGTTAGTACCATCAAACAGTGGGGGTCTGTTTGTGGCCTGACCTTCACTTGTGAATTTCATAGTAGCCATGTGATGTGCTGTGATCTAATAAATAATAAATAAATAATAGCACTGTTACCTCGCTTTATCTGTAACACCCGCTCTGATACCAATTGTAGGAACGATATAGTAAAGCGTAATACTCTAGAGGGGGGGTGAATAGAGTTGGCAGCGGAATAATGCTAATTAAAAAATGTTAGCAACACAATCACAGTATATAATCACAGTTGAAATAATGTAAAGGCAGAGTTCAGAAAGCAAACGCAAAGATAGCGATGTATACTGGTATCCCTCTGTTGAGGACTAATCCAGTCGGTAGAACTCTTGCTACCAGTTGAATCCACTATAGGAAAAACCGTAAGTTTTCTTACGAAGTCCTTGCAACTTCTACAACGCGAGCTTTGATACGAAGAACTCGTCCAACTTCAAATGTGAAGAGGTATTCTTCAATCAAGCCTTCTGATTATAATCTCTCAGAAACTTCTAGACCGTACCGCACTGGCAAATTGACTAGAGGATTATAACTGGCTTGGGATCTGAAAAAGAAAGCTCTAGAAAACTCTTTGGAAGGCAGAAAGCTTTTTAGATAGAGAGAAGATTGAAAGTGAATGAGTGAATTGAAATGATCGAAATCCATCTCTATTTATAGGAATTCCAAAGGGAGAACTCTGTCAGAATTCGGGCAGAATTCGGACAGAACTCGATGAGCAAATCTCGGTCAAATCCGCAACTGCAGGAGGACCAAGTTCCAGAGAATTCAAAAATCAAACGGCCACCAACCGAACTCTGGCCGAACTCTGGTCGAACTCTGGCCGAGTTCTGTCAGGGTTAGGTTAGGGTTTTAAAATAGATTTTTGATGATTTTTGAAAACCTTTTTGTAAACATTTTGATAGGTCATTTTAAAAACATTTTGAACTATTTTGGGGATAGCCTATTTGCCAGTACGACTTGGTGTACAACGTATTCCTAGACTCAAATAAAGTGAAAAATTACATTGCATAGGAAGTACAGACTCAAGTAGGCAAACAGATCTTCAGTCTTGAACGGAGTGAATATCCAATCTTCCTTATGTCCAAGAAGTTGAGATGTCCCAACAAGCTTCGTATATCCAGACAGAGTTTTGATCAATTATTAAAATCAGGTTGACCATATGACCAATGGGCCAACACATATACGGGATTTTCGGTAGATATTTCATAGATAGAACATTTGTCTTCACAAAGTTGATGCCATAACCATTATCTGCCAAGTGACTTATGCTCAATAATTTATGTTTCAACTTCATGACTAGATAGACGTCTTTTATTTTTGGATAGGGAGACATACCAACAGTATCATTTCCAATAATATCACCTCTCAGATAGTTGCCAAAGAAACATATCATTCTTTCTTCATCGATATCATAGCGAATAAAGATGAATCACCAGTCATATGCCACGAACATCCGCTATCGAGTATCTACTTACTTTTAGCATGAGAGGGTTGAGGGTCTACCTACAAAATGAGTAGATGAATCTTTTGGTATCTATTTCTTCAAGGGTCCATTATGATTAGTCTTAGGAATCTAATGTGTCAACAAGCTTTTGAGCTCTACAATATTATGATATGTGCCCGTGTGTACCACAATATGTGCATGTGAGTTTTGAAAATGTGCTCTTTGTTTCTGTGTTGACATTCTTATGTATCTTTCTTAGAAACCTGTAAGTGAAAGCATGATTGTGAGAATGTGTTACTTACGAGCTTTCTCGGTTTAGTCCTTTGTGATGTATACTTGATATTAGGACTAACCTTAGGCCATGTAATAGGGATGACTTGTTTGCCTAATTTGATCTCTAACTTTTTACAGATCGCACAAGACTCCTCATATCTAGCAGTCATATCTATGAGTCTTTGCTTTGTGACTAAGTACCTCTTCTTCTCTATGTCATAATGTTCTTGCACTTTGACATAATCTCTTTCTTTCTTCTCTATGGTGAGGATAGCCTCATGATAGTCTATTTTAAGCTTGGCTATTTCTTTCGTGTTACCGGTAGTAGATATCTCTTTAATATCTTCAAAAAGATTAGGCAGTCTAGCTACTTCGGTTGTATGCACCTTAATCTCTTTACGAGATTGCTTGTACTTGTCAAACACATTTTTGTGTTCTTCAAGTAGTTCGCTAAAGGCAGTTTCTAGTTCGTCGAAAGTAAAATCATCGTACAGAGGGTTATCAAATACGTTATCAAATAAAATCAGGTAGACATTTACACTGCTGCTGGGTTTGTCTTCCACCTCTGACTCATTGGCCTCACTTTCATACTAGATGCTTGTATTTGTGTAATTTTGACCGGTTGTATCTTTTTTGCTCGATCTTGATCGATCATATGGGCTGCTCTTCTTTGACAACAAACATTCTTTCTTTATGTGCCCTGACTTCTTACATCCGAAGCAAATTATGTCTTCTTCGTTGCTTTCATGAATTTCCTTCTTCTTTCGATTTGATCTCTCAAACTTCAAGAATTTTTTAAATTTTTTGACCAGTAGGGCTGTTCATCACCATCAGATGATTCTTCGTTAGAGTCATTGTATGAGACTTTTCTGGCTTGTGCTTTGAAGGCAATAGATTTTTCTTTAGGGGTTGCTTCTTCAACCTCTTGTAAGTCCAGCTCATGGGTCATGAGCTTGCCCATCAGTATCTCCAAAGTCATCATGGTGAGGTCGTTTCCTTCTATGATCGCAGTGGCCTTCGGGTTCCAATTTTTGGTTAGATCCCGTAGCACTTTCTTGGTCTTCTAATGATTGCTGTAATCCTTACCAAGAGACTGTAAAAGATTAGTAATAACAAGAAAATGAGTAAACATCTATGTAATTGACTCATCGGGTTTCATTTTGAAAGATTCATAGTTAGTCTACTAATTTTGGACTCTTTCACTTGAGAAGTTTCTACATGAGTTACTTCAAAATGTCTCTAAATTTTATTAGACGTAGTACAAGTTGATACGCAATTGAACTCGATTTTGTCAATTGCACAGAATAGTGCATTGATAGCTCGTGCATCTAGACTAGCCTATATCTTTTTATGCTCCATGTATTTGTCGTGTGGCTTGTCTAGTAGTACACCATCAATCAATGTTCTAGACAGTTTCTTGTAACCGTCTATAACTATCGACCAAAGATCGATGTCCAGTTATTTAAGAAAGAAACTCATTCGTGTTTTCCAGTAGGTATATTTCGTACCATCAAATAGTGGGAGTCTATTTGTGAATTGTCCTTCACCGTTGAATATAGGTTTAACGTCTGCCATATATATATACTCTCTAGATTGGTTATATATATGTATAACCTGCTCTGATACCAATTGTAAGACTGTTGAGCACCTCTAGAGGGGGTGAATAGAGTGTGTGCGTGTACAGCAAAAATAATCACCATTTAAAAAATTAAGCAGTTATAAACTATGGCAGATAAAAGATGGTAAATAAAATATAGTAAAATAAGAGTCAAGAATTTAGACTCAGTGACATAGGATGTATACTGGTTTTTCTTTGAAAGGACTAGTCTAGTCTTGAGTACTCTTGATGTTAATCTACTATGGCACAAGCTAAATGAGAGCTTGTAGTCTCTTACAACACCATGCTTGGTGACGAGCGCACGACCGAGTCCACAAGTTGATTTAAAAAATTGGAATATATTTTGAATGACGTATCTGATACAACTCTTCAGTACCAAAACTCTAGATCGAACAGAACTGTACTGACTTTGGCTAAGAGTGGTATAAGCTTGATTTGAAAGTATTGATCGTATAAAATACTTTATAAGAGATAGAGAAGAGAGTGAATGAGTAATTTAAAATGGTAAGAATTTTTTTTCTATTTATAGTATTTTTGCTGACCGAATTTGGGCAGAGTTCGGGTGGAGTTCGGATGCATGAATCTCGCAAACGAACATTATAGGCAGATTTGGTGGAAACTGATTTTTGAACTACTTAGACCGAACTCGGGCAGAACTCGGGCGAAGTTCTGGCCGAGTTTGTCCAAAGTTCTGTCTGGGTCAGAACTGTTTGGTTGGGCCAGATTTGTTTTGAGGTTTTTGGCTTTTTGGATAATGGACTTAGAAGTATGGATATGTAGGCTTTTTGAAAAGTAGACTGATAAAAACCTAAGCCAGTACGGATCCTGATAAACCTCACATACATTTCTTAGACTCAATAAAATTAAAAATACAGAAGAAAATATAAAAAACTTGATCTTGCTTCCAGTGCGATTGGTTCTTGACGATGATGCGATGTCGGTACTTTGAAGCGATAGGATACAGAGTTCCTTTTTGTTTAAAACCTATAAACCTGTAACAGTCTGTATATTTTGCGTATCGACCAAAGTTACCATCGGTTATCAAAATCAGGTGTGATCATTAACCAATGGGCCAACCGAACGAATATCTCAAATCAATTACTTCTACTCTGGTGTTAAGTCCTCGGCTCTCGGTTCTTCTCATTAGGACAGTCTCTGATCCTATGCTCAGTCGACCCACAGCTGAAGCATTGCTTCATCCTCTCTTGTATTCCTCTCGTCTATGCCCTAGCCTCTTACAGTTGGCATAATTAATCTGGTTCTGCTGCTGGACTAGGACTAATGCTTGGGAAACTTCCTGCTGAACTAGGGCCTGATCCTGGAAAGTTTTCTGCTGACCATGATGACGCTTGGCTGACCCATTGCCTCTTGAAGCATCTTGATTCCTCTTTACGCGGAGGCCCAGATCAACCTCAACCCTCTGAGCAATCGTGACAGTCTCGATATAGGTCATCGCACCGTTGGCAATGACATAGATGCGAATCTCGTCAGCTAATCCCTGACGGAACCTTCTAGCTCATTCCTCAGGATCCCTCACCATACTTCCAGTAAATTGGCTCAACCGATTAAACTCAGCAGCGTACTCATCAAGCGTGCGAGTTCCTTGCTCGAGAGTTTAAAATTGCTCCTCTAAGGTCTCCTTACCTACTGCGGAGAAGAACTTATCCTTGAAGATCTCCATAAACTTATCCCATGTGAGTCTGGATTCTGCGACCTGAGGCTCACTCCGAAACTAAGTATGGGCCAAGTCATGCATCTGTAATCCTGCTACCTCTATATTGAGATCCTTCGAAAGTCTAAACAGACGAAGTACCCTCTCAATGTCTTCTAACCCCTTGTCGGCTGTCACAACCCGTACCCGGTGAAGGGGTACGAGATCGTGGATACATTCGGCCTACGCCGCAGTGTCGACGGTAGAACGCTGTCCTAGATCTCAATCACAAACTAAACAAAATATAATGTACTCTCCAAACGGAGGACAATCTTAGAAGGATACAACTCAATCACAAAATAACTAAGAAGGATATCAGCACGAAATGAGATAGATAGAAGGATCACAAATTTTAATATAAAACCAGATTTGAAAAAGTTTAAGTATTATCATCACTACACACACAGTGTATGAAATAAGTACATCTCATAAAATAACTGAAAACTACAACTAGACGAGAACCTAATAATCTACTCCAAGCTCTACTGTGTCTCCTCTAGGCTAGCTGGAATCCTCCAAGTTATCTGTAAAAATTTTAACGTTATCCTGTCAAGACGTGGTAGGAAATATAGAGCTGACAGTAGAATAAAATACATGACATGCTGTAAGAGAAGTACAGGAATACATGAGATATGGATAGGTAAACTGAGTACATGAAATATAATAAAGAAACTATAAAATATAATAAATATAAGTGTTTTAGAGCATAAGATGATTATGTGATTGGTTTAGGTTTGTACACGATGTATTCTACAGAGTCTCCATTATACGTGAGGGTATAATGGACATGTACATGCGTTACACTAAGGGGTTTAATCACATGACCACGTCTACTCCCCCGCTCCGATCAATACACAAGGATTCAACCAAGTTATGTTACGTACATGATGGTTAGTTTTGCACAATAAGCACATGTGAGCACACGATTTGTACACGAATAATACAAATATAAGGAGGACACGATGCACATGGTAAAGTACATGAACATGAAATACCTGATGTATCTGCTGAGGAAATAACATCGCATGACAAGATCCATAGAGTACTGGTCCGTGTGAACAATGTGTCAACATCAAGTAAAGTAGTCTAAAGCAGGCAATATAGATACTATCATGAATGAAAACTAATAAAGAATGTACTCGCCAGATATCTTGAGCAACTGACGTGTATCGGTGTCCGAACTGGAGTCCCAGAGTCCTATTATGTGAAATCTAGGTTACACTGTGTTCTAGTGTCACGACCCGCACCTTTTTTTTTCTTTTCGGATACGAGACGTGTCTAAGCCAGCCTATGCCGTAGAGTCGGCGGTAGAAAGTTGTATAGCCACAATGCTCAAAGTCACAAATAATGCTCATTTATAAAATCAATTCAATTTACAATATTAACAAGTTTTATATTTACAGGAAAATATAAACTTGCACAAATATTGGAATGACTACAACTCAGCTATCTAGCTAGTCTTTAGGCTTTTCCTCTGCCTGTACACCGGAACTCCCCATGCTAAGTGAATCCACGGCTAACCTGAAAAATATTGGTTTCCAATTAGGAATGGAATGAGTACAATTCACTGAATGCAGTTTTAATATATGAAAATGACTATACTACAGAGGTTAGCCTTTAGACATATGATTCATAAAATAAATGAAGAAAGACAGAATAAAACTAAATACCAAGAATAAAAAATGAAATACAATAAAATACTCACGAACTGACCGACTGAAGTACCTTTGATATGTGATCGATCTCGGGACAATTATGCGACACGGTCTACACGGTCTAAAGTTACACGGTCTACACGATATAAATGCAATAATAAACACGGTCTACACGGTCTACTTTGCAATAATAAATTACTGTTTACACTGTCTACTTTGCAATAATAAATTACTGTCTATACTGTCTACTTTGCAATAATAAATCACTGTCTACACTGTCTACTTTGCAATAATAAATCACTGTCTACACTGTCTAAGGTCAGATCACATATCTTCGATACTTCACCTTTTCGGACACCACAAAGAATAAAAATAACATAAAGACAGAAATCACATCTCTACCGACTAACAATGATACATAGTAAAGATCAATACTGAAAACAAACAATAAACTGTACTCGCCTGTGGTCCTTTGCTGGTGAAACCGATAGTCCAAACCACTCAGTGTGCCACAATAGTCAAAACTCGTACAACAGTCTCCAGATGCTAAAATAGACATTACCAATGTTCTCAAAATTGTCAAATTAGCTAGGATTGTCTATCCTTAAGTCCAATTCTAGACACAGGGGCAAAATGGTAATTTTTGGTCAAAACGGTGTCCGTCGTTGGACCCGTTTTGTACCGAAAAGCGTGCCAGAGTCAACGGCCTCTAAAGTCGTCAAACTACATGTCTATGGATTTTTTTGATGATACAAACCCAACCGTATGTCCAAAGTTGGATTTCGGCGGACCGTGCACAAAATCGCCCGTTTAATCGAATCGTGGGGCCCGCAAAACGGCGATCCAATCAATTATCTCAGAATCGGACCAAACTTGGCATACATGACCAAAAAATGATACAGTTCTGTTGGAACAAGTTTCACCTCGATCTGACGAGCCTGCATAAAGTATTTAAGAAATTTGTGCAGGGGCCGATACGGTGAATTTTGACGGATACGCATCAAATTCGTCGCGCACACGCAACCAATTTGAATTCCGTCAAAGCCCACACGTCCACGAAACCATTACACACCTTTTGATGCTTTCGGTTTGCGACCACGTCGCCCGTATTGGTGGGACGCACGTCGTATCGAAGATTTTTCCTAAATTCTACAATTTTAAAAACAGGTTTTTTGCCAAATTGGAAATCCGATTTCTCGACGCTTGGTCGATGAAATCAACTTCCGAAAAAGGGTTTGGTAGCCCTATAGTTTGTCTAGGACTATATCAAATTAGTTTTCGAAATTCCCTAATGTTTAGTTCAGAAAATGACTGCCAAGTTGGGTTGAGAGACTGCTGTCTACTCTGTTTTGGAAAAGATTTTCCGTCGACCTTTCGACTCATTTTCCCTAGATTCTAGGTCATCTAAAATAAAACAAATTGACATGAGTCAAAGGCGTATACGTTGTGGGCATACCTGAGAAAACGGCACGAAGAATCGTCGACCGTGCGCGGAGAAAACTCTTAGCGAAGTCGGCGCATCCGTTGTTCTCCTGCTGCTCGGTGCTGCGGCAACCCGCGCGCGTGTATTGACGCTGCCGTGGCCGCTCCGGCCGGCGGTGGCCCTTGGCGGCGTGCGCGTGCGTGGGGGTGCGCCCAGGGAAGGGGGTTGGCGTGGCGCTTAGGTTGCTAGGGTTTTAGAATTTCCCTCGATCTCCCTATCCGATCCGTATGCATACATATATACGAATTAAAATTTTGCGGTTTGGGTTGCTGGAAAACACACGAGTTTTGGCCTGCTGGATCACTCACGAGATATTGGACCCCCATCCAATATCTCGTGGGTTACTGCTATTACTGTTGTTTTTGCTTTGTTTTTATTTCTTTTTTTTCTTTTTTTTTCTTTTTTTATTCTTTTTCTTTATTAATATATATATATATATATATATATATATATATATATATATATATATATATATACTCATATACTTATATAATATAATATCCATAAAATCAAAATAAAACTCATTATTATCCATTCTAGCGTAGGACCCATTTACATAAATACGAATATATATATTTATATAACATTTATTTGACAAATAATATAACCAATAATAATAAAATAATATTATATAATAATAACTCTATAAAAAAATAATAATAATAATAATAATAATAATAATAATAATAATAATAATAATAATAATAATGATAATAATAATAATAATAAAATTCAATAAATCAATAATGGTGTATATACCATTATGTACAGTCTAAAAATCCCAAAATGTACAAGGACCTATTTTATACAAATGTCACTGAATATCAACTAATAATAATATTTATAATATTTAATTATGAATAATTAGAAATATTCATTAAATCATTAAAATGAAAAACTATCCACTCACCAAAATACATCAACACGCATGTCATCGGACGTCCCGCATGACTACATGGGCTTGGGCTTGTCTTGGGTCCTATCTGGACTAATTCGGTACAACCTGGTTCCCTAAAACTCAATAATATAATAAATAAATAAATAAATCTTCGGTAAGGGTTAAGTCGCAACTTAGCCTGGTTTTCTTAGTTAGGGCATCACTATGGCTCGACCTTCCCCACCGGGGCTAATACACTAGCCAAAGCACGCCATGACACTATCCGTGCCACAATTTCTAATCACCTTGTACTGCAAACCTCAACCAAGGCCAAAGTCATCTACCGTAATAATTAACTAAGTAGTTATTTATAAAAATTCATAAAAGTCATCAGTTAATCCAAATAAATAAATAAAATATATATCAAAATTCTGAGAAAAGGGGTTACAAATCTACTCATCTTAAAAATAATTTCATCCTCAAAATTCTAATTCGTAACTATTCCTTAAATTCAAGAAGGAAATCTACCATTACCTTAATCTCCTCGAATTTTAATTCCTCAAAAACAGTTTATATCCTTCTCCTAGCCATTTTGTAACTACGAAACTCCGAAGGCTTCTACCCACCTTTGAACACACTACTCCCTCACAGCTATGTCACTAAAACTTTATAATCTTTCAACTACTTGCTAAAATTGATACAAGTAGATATCTACTGCTTTTGGCCTCTATAATCCTCTCCTATCTGTCAAACAACCCAAAATCTAACAAGCAACAAATTTACACAAGTAGCTAAGAAATATTGGTAAATTCTAATAAGCATGACCTTCGTCGCTCCAAAATAGGAAGGACAGAAAGATAAGGAAGAACAATCGAAAGTAAAAAAAATGAAGTTTCAAGAGCAGTAGAGAGTATCCAATGATGCAGATAAAAGAAAGTCTATGAACCATTGGCTTATTTGCTTGAGGGGGCTACTCTATTCCAGTTACTTGTGAAATCAAAGAACCTTTCGTTTCCTATAGGAGCTTGCACTCCGTGCAATACATAAGTTCCGTTCTCGAAGTTCTATCTAAACAAGATTCAATAATAGAACGGATATTGGGAAATCAAGATTGTGATCTTTTTCGTGGTTATTTAAACACACGAGCAAGGGATGTAAATGCAATACAAGATCGTATCACGACTTCCAGGTAGATGGAATAAGGGTTACAGATGACTTCACATTCTAAGAGGTGAAGATTACATAATAGGTATAGGGACCTATTTCAAATTGTTCGATTTTTGTAATCCAAATATGGTGGTATGTATGGATGGGTTTTACTGGGTCTTAATGGGTTCCCTAATTGGACATCAATCGTTGGTTGATTGAACCTTGGATTTCAATCTATATTGACTGAACAAGATCCCAATAATAAAATTATTTCTACTAGGCTAGGATAACCTAGAATAGATTTCAACCCAAGTGGTTGAGCTAGATGGGCAGTCGGATTGGTGAAATAGGTTCTGCAAGCCCTGAAGATGCGCCTTCCGTGACTTTCGTGTTTAAGTAGCACGAGAAGACACAATTGAGTGGCACACTAGTGACATGTGTGTAGTGATCTTCGAGTCGATCACAACCATATATTGGGTTGAAAGATTCGACTCGAAGTTGAAGCTCTAATGAAAGTCGAAAAGTATACCGGTATTATAGTAAGGGTTATAGCTAGTCCTTTTGACCTGAAAGTCGTACCATAAAAATAGAGCACAAGGGGACGTGTTTGAGTGGGACATGACATACTTAGATGAAGGTGGTCTCGTCTAGATAATGTATATGAAATTTGTTGGAAGATAACAGCTGGTCTCGTGCTCCGAATATTAATGACACGGCCGGGGACACCAAATGACCTAAATAGAAAGTGGGAGTCCATGGGCACTAATTATCATCCTATTGGAAATCATTCTCCTCAATCTGTAATCCCCGTATATCCTAAAATTTTAGAAGGCTTACATTCTGTTCACCTTAGAAGCTAGGACATGGTCTTAGGAATAATGAGGTTAGAAAAATTCCAAAGTCCAGATATTGTACCTCGACCCTTGGTAATAAAGAATAAGGTACGGCATAATGGAATACGGTAGACATAAGTCAAGTCAAGGATCATTTCTCAATAAATAAAAAACGAGTGTGTAAAACGACACATGGTCGATAAAATGGAATGACCTGCTCGTCCACAGTATACGAGAGTTATCGACGGGACAACCAACTCTAAGGCACATCCTACGAAAAGGTTTCTAACAACTGAGTCGTGAGTTTCTATTTGTGTCAACCTGCCAGACTATCGTCATAAGAGTTGTAGTGATCGTGTATTGCTATTGATATCTGGTAGATCATAATATGACAGGGTATTTAAGCTGTGGTGTTGGCTAAGCTAGTGCTTGTGGTGTTCCAATACTAGTTAGGTCTTAATAATAAAATTTATATAACTAGGGCAATATTTGTTGGAACCAATCTCGGGATGTGTGTCTACCATAGTCACGATGAATGATTGTCCTTACCTTTATCTATTCATCTCAGGTCTAACCTGTGGGCTTTGGTCGAGGAAAGGTTGGGTTAAGGCTCAAGGGTTGCTAGTTAAAGTGAGCTTCAGGCAAATAATTAGAGACTCACAGCATTTGGTTTCTTGAGAATAGATAGTTTCCTAGGTTGGCATTTGGACTAAGGGTAAACCCTCCTCATTCTCAAATTCAGATGGCTAGAGGGTTCCAATAGTAGTTTGAGGGTCGAGAGGAGAACGAGTAACGTAACCACATGGCTGGCCGATGGTAGCTACACTTGTGTATACAACTATCATAGCCATGGGGATACTCTGTATTTATCTACCAATACGAGCTTTCGTATTTCCAAGTCAGTGAAAGACAAAAAACAATAAAGAGTTCAAGGAAGATGTCACTGAATACAATTACGTGATTCAAAGGCGAATGTATAATTCAAGAGGAATTGTCAATGTAGCCGCGGATGAGATCCTATAGACATCTACGTCTCAATCTACGTAGGTTAATCAGAGGAAGAGCGAACCGAGTGCACTACGGTTGATCATACCGTAATACGTCGATTCTTATTAGACAATATGTTAGTGGGCATCCCCAATAAACATATGTCTTGAATCAAGCTTGATAAAAGAGTAAGCTTGCAAAACTAGGCTGTAATAGCAGCGTTGGTTAAGGTAGTCAAAATACAATTATACCAGATTTTCGAAAGAAGGCACCAGTAGTTCGAGTTTTGCGAGAATCAAAACCTTATCATGTGTTCTTGCTTACACAGTCTTCCTGCTATCTTCTTGTCCATAAGGCCTTGGTCGACTACCGGTTTATGGACTTCTGAATTCTATATTCTAGGTAAACCTATCAACGTTAGTCAGTTACCTCGTCAATAAGTCACAAGGACTACGAAATGCTAGGTCGGGAAACATGCTACCCAACTTATAAAACTTCTACTAATATTGGCTTTGGATCTTATGGGACATACATGGCATTGTCCTATCCTCCATAGTATTCTACACTTGTAATCACGTCTGAAGTCATTTTACCGAGGGTTATGCCTCGCCTGTATACTCTGGCTATGGTAAACCCTTGGTTTCGTAACTCAAATATGATACAAAGTCGAACATTTCTTAACTCTATCCAATATTGACTTAAGGGTAACTACGATCAAAAGAGGACCACTAACCATAGTTTTAGGAATATTCTATAACCTATATATTCTTAAACTAATTTCAACTCTAGGGGTCGTGCCTCGCCAGTGCGCTGCTGGCTGCAGTAATTCCATAGTCTCTATAATTCAAATAAATGGCGACAGTGTGCTGCTGTCCTGCCATTATGAGTTAACTAACATTCCTTTAACTATATCTGTAAAAATCCATTAGCTTCTAGAGATTCCAACAAATTGACTATGAAGTAAAGCGTAAGTATTTATCCTATCAGTCATACCCCTTAAAATAAAAGATTTAACAGGGAGAAAATAACTGAAGACAAAAGGATTACAAACATTCTAGTATCTATTCCATATGTATTCAAACCATGGAGGAAAACTTTGAATTGAAACTAACTCGAGGTTCGTATATGGGTAACATAATCAAAATTATATAAAATAATAATTTTTAGGGCAAAATAGGAACTAAATAGGCAATTTGGACTAAGATGTGAGGATGATATCTAACGAGTCATAGAGAAGGAATTGAACAATTTATCAAGGTTAGATCATTACCTCTATGAAGCCCTGTCTCACCAAGTGAATAACCTATCCACGTTGGATCATATCGCCATATCAAGAGGTAATATTGTACTTATGAGAATATGACAATCTATCAAAATTAATAACCCCTCATCTAAATTGCATGGCCTAGACTACCCATCGGTAAATTTGTATAAGGGACACCTAGTCCTAGTCATTCTCTTAAATTAAATTAATCCTAATTCGTGAATGAGCATTTTCTAGTCGCAGGCTCGTAATAGCACAACTAACTTAAGTACTATCACGAGTTCGCATAATTTGCGAAAACTGACCTGCATGGACCACCACAAAAACTTGTCACGACCCGTACCCTTTTTTTTGGATACGAGACGTGTCCAAGCCAGCCTACGCCGCAGAGTCGGCGGTAGAACGCTGTATAGCCACAATGCTCAAAGTCACAAATAATGCTCATTCACAAAATTAATTCAATTTACAATATTCACAAGTTTTATATTTGCATGAAAATATAAACTTGCACAAATATTGGAATGACTACAACTCAGCTATCTAACTAGTCTCTAGGATTTTCGTCTGCCTGTACATCCGAACTCCCCATGCTAAGTGAATCCACGGCTAACCTGAAAAATATTGGTTTCCAGTCAGGAATGGAACGAGTACAATTCACTGAATGCAGTTTCAATATATGAAAATGACTATACTACAGAGGTTAGCCTTTAGACATATGATTCGTAAAATAAATGAAGAAAGATAGAATAAAACTAAATACCAAGAACAGAAAATGAAATATTATAAAATACTCACCAACTGACGGACTGAAGTACCTTTGATATGTGATCGATCTCGGGACAATTATGCGACACGGTCTACACGGTCTAAAGTTACACGGTCTACACGATATAAATATAATAATAAACACGGTCTACACGGTCTACTTTGCAATAATAAATTACTGTTTACACTGTCTACTTTGCAATAATAAATCACTGTCTACACTATCTACTTTGTAATAATAAATCACTGTCTACACTGTCTAAGGTCAGATCAAATATCTTCGATACTTCACCTCCCCCGACACCACAAAGAATAAAAATAACATAAAGACTGAAATCACATCTCTATCGACTAACAATGATATATAGTAAAGATCAATACTGAAAATAAATAATAAACTGTACTCGCCTGTGGTCCTTTGCTGGTGAAACCGATAGTCCAAACCACTCAGTGTGCCATAATGGTCAAAACTCGTACAACAATCTCTAGATGCTGAAATAGATATTACCAATGTTCTCAGAATTGTCAAATTAGCTAGGATTTCTTGTCCTTAAGTCCAATTCTGGACACAGGGGCAAAATGGTAATTTCGGGTCAAAATAGTGTCCGCCGTTCGACCCGCTTTGTACCGAAAAGCGTGCCAGAGTCAACGGTCTCTAAAGTCATCAAACTATATGTCTACGGATTCGTTTTGATGATACGAACCCAACCGTATGTCCAAAGTTGGATTCCGATGGGCCGTGCACAAAATCGCCCGTTGAATCGGATCGTAGGGCCCGCAAAACGGCGATCCAATCAACTGTCTCAGAATCGGACCAAACTTGGCATATAGGACCAGAAAAATGATACGGTTCTGCTGGCATAAGTTTCATCTCGATCTGACGAGCGTGCACAAAGTAATTGAGAAATTTGCACAGGGGCCGATATGATAAATTTCGACGGATACGCATCAAATTCGTCGCGCACACGCAACCAATTTGAATTCCGTCAAAGCCCACAAGTCCACAAAACCATTACGCACCTTTTGATGCTTTCGGTTCACGACCACGTCGCCCGGATTGGCAGAACGTACGTCGTATTGAAGATTTTTAATAAATTCTACAATTTAAAGATAGATTTTTTGCCAAATTAGGAATCCGATTTCTCGACGCTTGGTCGATGAAATCAACTTCCGAAAAAAGGGTTTGGTAGCCCTATAGTTTGTCTAGGACTGTATCAAATTAGTTTTCAAAATTCCCTAATGTTTAGTTCAGAAAATGACTGCCAAGTTGGGTTGAGAGACTGCTATCTACTCTGTTTTGGAACAGATTTTCCGTCGACCTTTCGGCTCATTTTCCCTAGATTCTAGGTCATCTAAAATAAAACAAAATGACAGGAGTCGAAGGCGTATACGTTGTGGGCATACCTAAGAAAATGGCTCGAAGAATCGTCGACCGTGCACGGTGAAAACTCTATGCGAAGTCGGCGCATCCGTTGTTCTGCTGCTGCTCGGTGCTACGGCAACCCGTGCGCGTGTATTGACGCTGCCGTGGCCACTCCGGCCGACAGGCGATGGCCCTCGGTGGCGTGCGCATGCGTGGGGGTGCGCCCAGGGAAGGGGGTCGACGTGGCGCTTAGGTTGCTAAGGTTTTAGAATTTTCCTCGATCTTCCTATCCGACCCGTATGCATACATATATACGAATTAAAATTTTATGGTTTGGGTTGCTGGGAAACACGCGGGTTTTGGCCTGCTGGATCACTCACGAGATATTGGACCCCCATCCAATATCTCGTGGGTTACTGCTATTACTGTTGTTTTTGCTTTGATTTTATTTCTTTTTTTTCTTTTTTTTCTTTTTCTTTATTAATATATATATGTATATATATATATTTTATATATATATATATATATATATATATATATATATATATATTTTATATATATATATATATATATATATATTTTATATATATATATTTATATATATATATATATATATATATATATATATATATATATATATATATATATATATATATATATATATATATTCATATAAAAAATATATATATATATATTCATATACTTATATAATATAATATCCATAAAATCTAAATAAAACTCATTATTATCCATTCCTAGCGTATGACCCATTTACATAAATACGATAACATTTATTTGACAAATAATATAACGAATAATAATAAAATAATATTATATAATAATAACTCTATAAAATAATAATAATAATAATAATAAAATTTAATAAATCAATGCTGATGTATATACCATTATGTACAGTCTAAAAATTCCAAAATGTACAAGGACCTATTTTATACAAATGTCACTGAATATCAACTGATAATAATATTTATAATATTTAATTATGAATACTTAAAATATTCATTAAATCATTAAAACGGAAAACCACTCACTCACCAAAATATATCAACACACATGTCATCGGACGTTCCGCATGACAACATGGGCTTGGGCTTGTCTTGGGTCCTATCTGGACTAATTCGGTACAACCGGATTCCCTAAAACTCAATAATATAATAAATAAATAAATCTTCGGTAAGGGTTATTTCGTAACTTAGCCTAGTTTTTCTAGTTAGGGCATCACTATGGCTCGACCTTCCCCACCGGGGCTAATATACTAGCCAAAGCACGCCATGGCACTATCCGTGTCACGATTTCTAATCACCTTGTACTCCAAACCTCAACCATGGCCAAAGTCATCTACCGTAATAATTAACTAAGTAATTATTTATAAAAATTCCTAAAAGTCATCAATTAATCCAAATAAATAAATAAAATATATATCAAAATTCTGAGAAGAGGGGTTACATCTAGATTAAAACAATAAATTAAATAATGAAGTCTACATTCTACTAGGCCTTTTTAGGTCAAAAATCAACCATTGGTAAACTCATAGTCAATTGGTCAACTTAGTCAAACTTTTGGTTCTTGGTCCACATTGGTCTTAATTAGTCTAGTCTAGGGTTTGGAACATAATAGCTAGACTAATATTTTGGCAACTTGGTATCAAGCCAATCAACCTAAATTAGACTCACTTATCAACCACTATGAGTATTAAACTACCTTATCTCATATAAGATATGAATGTATATCTCAAGCATACCTATAAGTTAAATACCTATATTATATATATATATACATAGTATATAAAGTGAACCACAAGAGGTAATTGGACACAAAGGCAGCAATTTAAGGGCTGAACCAATGAACAAGGATTTGGACTGAACTCTCTAACATATGATATATACATCCTTATATAGGATGAACTCAACTAGTATATATATATATATATATATATATATATATATATATATATATATATATATATATATATATATATATATAAAGCTATTCAAGTTATACAAAGGGGGTTGTATCTAATATCTGAAACATAGAGATAAATACATGGACAAAAGGCATCACATATGCAAAAGAGGTAGGACAGAACAAGAGAGGATACAGAAACTTAAGGTCCTCATGAGGACTGAACCAATTAGCAAGGCAGCACAAAAAGGAATACAGGAATAATTGGGTATTCAGATTACTCATAAATGAACTAATCCCAGGTTCAGAGCACACCATGATATGCATATATGGATCTGATACTCAATCTGGACCCAAAGTGCAGTAAAGAATTTTGAATGAGGGATGCTGTCAATATGCCACTATGCAGTGAAGGAATGAAGTGAGGTTGCAGGATATACAAGTATGCAGTGAGCTAATGATGTTAGGACATCAACAAACACTCATACACACAAACCTAATGCCTGACCAAGACAGGTGCAGGTCAATGCAATTGTGGGCAGCACAATGGATATACCAGTAACCACCATGGCAAGGCCTCTACTACACAGATCTTATGAAGTAGGTGATTGATACCTGAGTTTAATAGCTGAACAAAAGCTAAGTTGTATGTCAACTAAGGTTGACATGTTATATGCAGTGATCAAATAAAAATATGACATAGTAACCTGTGCAGTGAATCAAAGAATATGAGTAGATGGTATGCAATGCTATCAGGTATGCAGGACTAATTAATTAGAATGCAGTGAATTGTTGGTGGTGCAGAATATTATCCAGGTAGCAGGACAATGCTAACATGCAGTGGTTAAGTGAGTGCAATGCACATAATAAAATACAGGGCTAATTATTGTGAAAGGCAGATGTTTGTTGCAATGCAAGGCATGTCTAAAATGCAGGACATCTAATGCAGTGCATGAGGCCAAGTATGTGCAGTGAATACAAGGAGGCAGGACAGGTAATATATGCAGTGCCTACTCAAATGAAGGATATGGACATGGAGTGGATATGGAACCTAAGAGTGAATTTAGGATTACTCCAAAGGTTCAATCTGAGCTGACATCTCAAGGGCGTGTGGACAAAACAATAATAATGCACATGACCTGCACATAAGTTAAGGTTAAGCAAAAATACATGGATGCACAATGAAACAGTAAAATCGATTGAAGTATCCAAACAAAGTGAACATGCAACAAATTATTATGGCAGAGGGCATCTTCGAAAGTTAAGGGCTGAACTGAGGATGGGATTAATTAGGATGCAGTGAAAGATCTGTACAATGAAGTGAACCTCAACTAAATGGACTGTACTCTATGAGGCAATTAAGAACAAGGAGATTAATTATCTGGAAAACTGTAGAGTAGTAAAGAATAATTTGACAGATCAAAAATGTGGACATATTCTCAATATCCCTCCAACTGGAACCATAAGCCTCTCCCCCATATCATTTGACCAACTGAACACAACAAAAAATATGATACAATTGGGACAGATACATTAAGTTGGGGTTTAGATCTGAATATACAAGATACAAAGGCCTACCCTCTTATTATATGACTGAACACAGTGATGTGGACTGATGCTCTATGAGTATCAGTCGTCTAGTACAGAGAATTTTGGGTCTGAACACACTTCTTCCTCATGATTTCTACTAAGGTATTAATTTAGGGCTGGACATATAAGGAAGTCTGAATTTTTATTAGAGAATAGGGAACTGAGTCATTAATGGACTGGATATCAAAATACTTGAACCCTTAAGGATGGTTGGACAAGGCAATAAGGAATGGTTACTAAGCATAGCTGTAGGTAGACTCCCATGGAATGCTACTAAAATTTAGATTATCAGTTGACTAGTACCAAGTGAGATTGGGTGCCCAACATAGGAGCTAAAACCAATGGGAGGAATCAACAACTATGCTTATCAAATGGAATGCCAAGGAATAGACTGGACATGTGGTATGGTCTGGATAGACACAAATGGGCTCATCACTTCATGACTGAACAAAAGGAAATAGGAATTGAATGAATGGGGTGTGGTCAGAATAGTAGCCTATAACTAATCATATGACTGCACACCATATAATAAACTGAACCAAAACAGTTGGACATGTATATTGAGGACATGAACCAAGGTATGCAGGACAGAGCTATGGGGGCTAAGGTTCTATTTGAAAGGACAGGGCACTGGTTCAAATAGGAAGGTTTTTTGGTGGTGTAGGGCGAAAATAACTATAATGTAATGAATCTCTAAGGACATGGCAATATGGTATGGGTTGTAGCATATAACTGATGCAACAGGACAAAACAAAAATTAGCCTGTACAAGAAGGCAACATTGTAGTGACTGAACCAGTGAACTACCATTCATGGACCAAGTCCCCATGTCCAATTTGGTCGACCAAACAATCCCCAAACCACAATTGACAGCACATACCATTAACACAACACATGTCCTATATAATTATATATTTAAAACTAAAATTTGAGTAACAAACACCGTAAGAGTCATTTCATCGAACACTTGATGTGCGTATCCAATACTCTCTTGATACGTACCTCAAATAAATCCACACTTGACCCAAATTCTTCCTAATGTCATGGGGACCCTATATGATGCATCTACATTAAGGAATATGAAATTAGAGGGTGTTTAGAGGCTCTGACCACTTGAGATATGGATTCTCAAGGAACAAAACCAAGGTGGGATCTCCTTCAACTTTCAATGGCCAAATTGCTCCAATAGGCTCCCTACTAGCCAATAGAGGCTTTCTCTCTTCAAGGGAAAGAGACTGAAATTCATTTGGGGCAATTTGGATAAGAAATGGTTGTAGGAGAAATTTGGGGGGGGGAGGGAACTCTTAAAATTAAGGTTTGATATAAAATGGAAGGAGGAAGAAGATGAGGGGGTCTTATAAATAGGAAGGGAAGAGCTAGGTGGCCGGCCATGATTGTTTCTAGGGTTTAGGTTGGGTGCATTTGGCTAAGGGCCTCTCCTAATGTGTCATTTCAAGCCTTTTTAAGAAAGAGGCCCAAAATAGCTAAATGTCTAAGTCAATTAATAACCTCTACATGATATTCTAGATAATTTATAGTCTAATTAACAAGTCTAATCTCACTAACTAAGTTTATATAGTCTTGGTTAGCCTCTAGTCAATGTGGTTCTAAGGTTTCACTAACTAATGTTACTAACTCAATATATTAATTAAATAATATTAAAATAATCAAAGATTTATCAATTTATATTACTAATATTATTTAATCCATTAAATAATAACTAAATAATCAATTTCACAAAAAGTTTCAAAAATACTCTCATTTTGGAAAAGTGGTAGTTACAATCTTTTTCCCCTTAAAAAAATTGTCCTCAAAATTTAAGTCGGTCGTACTCTTTTTAAGGTCATGTCCCCAACAATCATAATCATGGTCTAAGAAAACTCATCTAATCATACAATTTTATTGAAAGAAACAACATATATGGTTAGGCTATTATTGGTCATGACATGCTATATCAAGTTGGGGTCATCTAGCTACACTAACCATACTACAACACAAGGTAATTCACTAGGTACTAAAAACACACAAACAATGGTAGGGTGCATCAAATCATCTCAAAAGACATGCTAAGGTCTAGGTCAAGAAAACTCTCCTCCAACTAGGACTGTTGACTAGAACTCCCTCCTGAAGGCGGGGTCTCGACTAGGGCAGGTGCAGTATGACAGTCTCGCATCACATGTGCAGCTGACCCACAGAACAGGCACAACTTTTTCCTCTTCCTACAGTCGTCCCATACATGCCCAAGCTTCCTACAGTGAGCATATGTAGGCACTCGCTTGAGTGGCCTCTGCTGGACAGGAATCTGAACTAAAAAGGATGGCCTAGTGTCACGACCCGCACCCTGTATAGAGGCACGAGAAGTAGGTACGCCCAGCCTACGTCGCAGTGTCGGCGGTAGTAAGCTGTCCTAGGTTGCTAACTAATCTCATGCAGTGAATATAAAAAGTACTTGTCCAGATATTAGCTCCGAATGGAGGACAAGTAAAGGGTATGATCTACTCAAACACAGTCTAAACACGAAAAGATAACACAGAAGTTATACCTAAGGAATTAAAGACAACAACAACTAACTACTAAAATAATACACCAATATCTCAAACCAACTTAATACAAACTCAATAACTTAACTTTAATACAACAAGTCAAAACATGAAAGCTAAAGTAGTCTACTAGCAAATCTCCTGAATCACTCCTGAGAGTCGGAACCGAAGGTAGCTAATCCCTCGCCAGGTCCATGGGAAGTAGGGCAGGTGTCCACAGGATTATCATCTGTAATATTTTCAACAGGTCCAATCAGGACGGGAACGAGTACAACTCATCTAGAAAAACCTAAGTAAATGACAAAAAACTATAAAGCAATTATAGACAGTTTTATTGATGAGCATGGCAGTTTTATACAGGTAATGATGGCATAGAGAAACAGTAAGATACAAGAAAGGAAAGGTAACTAAAATAAGAGAAGAATCATGGCAATGAAGACTGTAATAAAAGCTAACTGAACTAGAATATCATGTGTGAGTCCAGACAGTACGATATAAGTCTAATGTAATCCCAGTGTGAGTCCAGTCTATATAATCTGATACCAGATAATTTTCGGTACAAGATGAGTCCAACAGTGATCAATGAATCCAGGATGAGTCCAACTATAATCTAACAGTGTGTTTTAAAATACCGAGGTCGACATACAAACGGCTGTAGGTATCAGGCACATCTCTCACTGATCGGGCAAGAGATGGCAATACTTCCGGTAGATTCCAGTAGGAGATTCCGGATTTGGGGTATGTCTACATGTCTTACTCAATATTTCCCCATCCAGTAAGTGAATCCAAAATCGACAAAAGAATCGAGATGAGTCTGGCCAATATATGATGATTCCAGAAATGATTCCGGAATGATACTAATGATTCCAGTAATAGAGGCCAGCAAGTAAGGTATGTGTCGATACATGAATCCAGAAATATCCATACGTGTTGATACAGAGAATCACATAGAACTAACTAGAACTGAAATACAGTAATCGACAAATAAATGAGAGAACTATCAGAGAATGTACTCGCCTGATACTCTGAAAAGAGTAGTGTAATATCAGATGTCTGTACCAGGGTCACAATGTCCTAAAATAGAGCAATATAATTATGACATGTCTAATATGAAGGTAAATAAAATCTATAATGCAATCTATATGAATTCTAAGCCAATCTAGGTCAAAGTCAAACTAGGTCAACACTACAGTCAAACTAAGTCAAATCAAGTCATATTAGGTCACAAGAAGTTAAACTAAGTCATACAAGGTCAAATAAGGGTAAACAAGTCTAATCTAGGTTAAAGTCAACTCTTGGTCAAACATTCTAGCCAAACTAGTCAACTCTAGTTACTTGGGTCTATATAGGGTCAAGTCTTAGTCTAACTAAGGTTTTGGTTAATCATAGACTAGTCAATAAGGTAATTAGGTTAATCTTGACTAATGGTCAACATCCAGTCAAACTCTATAAGGCTAACTCAAACCATCATAGGCTAACATGTCTTAGAATACCTAAGATACTATACTACAATTACCTATACAAAGTATACCACACATAAATACATATAGTACAATACCAACCTTAATCCTATAATCAAGCTAATCCCATTCTCCAACTCAAGTCATGACTCAACTCTAAGTATCTCACTTAACCCCATACATATCTTCATCTATATAGGATTATCCTCATAATCTATATGGTTAACCTAATCATCTAGTTAGTGTTTAGTCAAACCTTAGTCAAATAGTCCTTCTATGTTCATCCAAGTCATTTCTAGGTCAATTTGGTCAAGGTTTGACCTATAGTTGACTTTGGTCAACAATGGTCAACAATGGTCAACTATCTAGTCAAACTAGGTCTACTAGACCTATTGGTCAATCCTAACTTGCTACTAACCATAGGCTACTAATCCTAGGGCACTATGACATATATACATTACATATATACATAGGCCATAGGCTAAGATATCAAGTCTATATCATATATATACATATCTAATTTACATACCCAACTATATATATAATACCATAATTTATATATATATATATATACCCATACACATATATATAATACCCTTATATATATATATATATATATATATATATATATATATATATATATATATATATATATATATATATATATATATAGGTAGGGAGAGAGAGGAATGGGAGTGAGAGATGGTGAGGCAGTGGTATGTCACTGTGACAGTGGGAGGGGGATTAATCTCAGAAATCTGAGATGGGAACCCATAACACTCACACACACACATATATGCATATATATACATATATATACATATATACATACATACCTATATACATACATACACACACATACATACACTCACATACTCACATACACACACACATACATATATACATATGTATACAATATATATACACCCAAAAATATGTATACATATTCATAAAAATCAATTTGAAATTCAATTTAAATACTGAAAAATAACAGGGATTTACTGTTCATGACTGAACATATAGGTAAATCCCAAAATTGATACAAAACCTAACTAATACCCTAATCTAAGGGTTGGTAATCGAGCCCCTAGGTGTACATGTGTCGTTGGTGTCCCTAGGAGTCCACCACGACACGACACGTCGTGTCCAGTACCAAAAAACCCAAATCGGGTAAATACAGTGCACAGGAATTGTACTGTATCGTGCACGAGTTCATGTGTCTCGTGGACACGACACAAGGGTCTAGAAGTCTCGTGATCACGTGGGTAGATTCGCCTAGGATTACCCTAAGTGTTTAGTACCCTGAATCGAGTCGGGGTCGTGTCGTGTTCGAGTAAGAGAGGCGTATCAGAGCCTCGAGTTCGTGTTTATAGTGTCAGTGAGTGACCAATGCAGAGGCGATTTCGTGTCCGATACGACATGTGGTCGCATGAAACTTCGTAGGTGGGTTGTCAGAGGGTGCCCCTACCCTCGTGCCAAGTGGCACGTGTCCACGTGTTGTGTCGTGTCCGCAATCAGTGTCGGGTAACAGGACAGCGTGCACAGTCTCGTGCACGCGTGTCGAAGGGTCGTGTGCTCCACACGTGGCACGTAGAGCCTTGTGCTTGTGTCAGTAGATAGGTGGGGTGGTTTGGTTTGTGTCTAGGTTTCTGTATCGTGTCCACGACACGTGTAGACACGACATGAAGTGTCAAACAGTGGGGTTTTTTCAGTGTGCACAGTGGTTTATAACAGTGTGTTCGTGTTCCATTTTGGACACGGACACGACTCGAAGTGTGCTCAGTCAACTAGGGTTGTGTCCTACATGTCTAGGGCTACCCAAAAATATAATTTGTTTTGGAAAATAATAACTTTTGTTCCTAAGTGGCATTTCACCAAACACTGCAATTAAGACACAGATACGTGTCCGATACGGACACCAAACCAAGCCTATTTCCTACCAAACTTGACCTACAGTTAGGGTATACCTATATGCATGCATTTATGAAGAAAAATCACAATAATAACTAGGTTTGGGGATTTTTACCTATGAGTGCAAGATCCTCAAATATAAGCATATTTGAATAAAATCCTCCTTCAACTCCCAATATCCAAAGCTCCACAATTCCTTGTTAGCAAGCCACAATTGGTATCCTCTAGTGTAGGGGAGTCCAATGCAAGAAACTAGACTCAATTTGGAGTTGAAATGGTTAAGTGGTGAGGGTGTGAAGTTGTAGGAAAAATAGGTTTTTAGTGTATGTAAAAAAATGACATGAATGAAGGGGGGGTGTTTATATAGGATGGGGGTAGGGTGTGGCTGCCATGGGGGGGTAGGGGGTAGATATTTAGGGTTCATCCACCTAGCAAAACTTAGCTCCTAAGTCTTTGACTAAGGGGATAGATATTTTAGGTTTCTAAAATATCTAAAAGTAAAATATCTAGATATTATCAAACCTAGATATTTACACATAAAGCTAACATCCTTTACTTAGTCTCCTAGGTTAGTTTCTAACCTCTAGATTAGTGCTAAACTAGGTTAGGAGCTAACATGACACTAATCAACTAATTAAATAATAATAAATCACATAAATCCAAATAAATTTCTAATAAATTACCAAAATATCCTTTTGACTAAAAAGTGGTAATTTGATATCCTAATCACATGGTTAGGCTTACATGGTTATGGTTAGTCTCTAGGTTATGAAATCTCTAGGGTTTACACTAGGGTTATACTAGTAAAATCACAAAGTCATAAGTCGTGACTTAGAAAAATAGTTTTAAATTAACTAAAATCACCAAAAATCATATCATGACTAAAACACCATTAATAAATAATAAAAATAATAATTTTTCAAAAATACCCCAATTTCAGAAAACTGGATGTTTCAAGTCTACCCTCCTAAGAGAAATTTCGTCCTCGAAATTAAGATAGTCGTACTCCTCCTAGGTTAAATCCCCAGTCAATCAAAGTCAAAAAAATAACATGCAATCATAGTCCTACTGGTCGTGATTCCACAGTCTTGAACATGGTAACTACACTATCTAGTATATCACAAGCATAACCTGACAACTACTAATGGAATCATACAACAAGATGGGAAAGGAAGGACAGGAAAGACAAACCTGCTAACCCGTCACCTGCAGCGTTGGTCTCCTCGACCGTCATCGCAAAAGCTCCACCCCTCTGGTGCTGAGCTACAGGTGGCCTAGCCCCCATATAAGGAGGTGCAATAAGACAATCCATCTTCTGGTGGGTATCAGACCCACAGGTATAGCAAACCTTTAGCCTCTTCCTACACGGCTCCCTGATGTGTCCCTGCTTCCTGCAGTATGAACAACTGATCGTCTTCGGGTCCTGACCTCGATATTGATACTGCACTTGCTGAAATGGCCTCTGCTACTGTCGGGGTCCCGGGGCTCTAACTGGCGGGGTCGAATGATGTGGTGTGGGTGGATGATATGTCTGCTGGTGTAGCGTCGGCACTTTCTGCTGGAAAGCCTGACGCTTGGAGGGTCCCTCAATGTGTACAGAAGTCGGCCTCTTGGAAGACAGAAGACGCTCCTCAATACTCCGGGCTAACTCTAAGCTCTGGTAGTAGTCAGTCATACCGTTCGCCACTATAAGAATGCCAATGTCTGGAACTAGTCCATGGCAAAACCTACGGGTCATCTCCTCAGGGTCAGCAACTAGACTAGGAGCGAAACGGCTCAGGCAACTAAACTCTGCCGCATACTCGTCGACAGAACGGTTGCCCTGCTGGATGTTCTAGAATCGTAGCCCCATGGCTACCCTAGCGGTGGTCGAAAAGAATTTCTTCTTGAACGGGGTCTTGAACTGATCCCAAGTGGCTCTCCCTCTCGCGAATAACGGCTCATTTCAGAACCAAACTCCTGCCAAGTCTATCAGCAGAAATCCCGCTACCTCGACCTGGAGATCATTCGGCATCCTAACTCCTAGGAGCTTCCTCTCTACCGAGTCTAGCCAGTCATCTGCTACTACTATGCCCTCAGTTCCTAAGAACTCCTTGGGATTCAGACCCATGAAGTCCTTGATCGTCCCTGCTCTCTGCCGCGGCTCTACAGGTAGTATGATCACGGTGCATTCCTCGGAATGCTCCATGCTCTGGCGGAGTAGGGTGGTCTGCTCCTGATGAGTTACTAGGAACCCCTGGATCAGAGTGAGCAGTTGGTTCCCGTCGAGTGTGACGGAAGCCTGGGTAGGTATAGTGATAGGGGGTGGTGGAAGTATTGGCTCCTGCTGGGACTGTGAGGTGGAAGGTGGTGGAGGCATCTGGGTTTGTGGATCTGTGGAGTGGGGGAAGGTGGTAGGTGGAGGTAGAGGTGTATCAGTCAACTGGTCAGCTGACTGGATGGGGAGTGTGCCATTCTCAGGTGTGACATGCTGGGATGAACGAGTAAGCACCATCTAATTACAATAAAAAGGACTTATAAGGACTCTTTAAAGCAAAATAATCATAGACAAGAAAATCTAATTATAATAGCAAGCATGTGATGTATTTCCTACATTGCAATCCTAATATTCCTCTAGGTGTTCTAAGTGTCATTCCTAATGTTGTCTAATTACCTTAAGTTCCTAATTGCAGGCATGCTTGGTACAATAACGTAACCAAACAATTTAGTCGACGACCTGCATGGGCCACCACTAAAAACGTGTCACGACCCGCACCATGTATAGAGGCACGAGAAGTGGGTACGCCCAGCCTACGCCGCAGTGTCGGCGGTAGTAAGCTGTCCTAGGTTGCTAACTAATCTCATGCAGTGAATATAAAAAGTACTTGTCCAGATATCAGCTCCGAATGGAGGACAAGTAAAGGGTATGATCTACTCAAACACAGTCTAAACACGAAAAGATAACACATAAGTTATACCTAAGGAATTAAAGACAACAACAACTAACTACTAAAATAATACACCAATATCTCAAACCAACTTAATACAAACTTAATAACTTAACTTTAATACAACAAGTCAAAACATGAAAGCTAAAGTAGTCTACTAGCTAATCTCCTGAATCACTCCTGAGAGTCGAAACCGAAGGTAGCTAATCCCTCGCCAGGTCCATGGGAAGTAGGGCAGGTGTCCACAGGATTATCATCTGTAATATTTTCAACAGGTCCAATCAGGACGGGAACGAGTACAACTCATCTAGAAAAACCCAAGTAAATGATAAAGAACTATAAAGCAGTTATAGACAGTTTTATTGATGAGCATGGCAGTTTTATACAGGTAATGATGGCATAGAGAAACAGTAAGATACAAGAAAGGAAAGGTAACTAAAACAAGAGAAGAATCATGGCAATGAAGACTGTAATAAAAGCTAACTGAACTAGAATATCATGTGTGAGTCCAGACAGTACGATATAAGTCTAATGTAATCCCAGTGTGAGTCCAGTCCATATAATCTGATACCAGATAATTTCTGGTACAAGATGAGTCCAACAGTGATCAATGAATCCAGGGTGAGTCCAACTATAATCTAACAGTGTGTTTTAAAATACCGAGGTCGACATGCAAACGGCTGTAGATATCAGGCATATCTCTCACTGATCGGACAAGAGATGGCTATGCTTCCGGTAGATTCCAGTGGAAGATTCCGGATTTGGGGTATGTCTACATGTCTTACTCAATATTTCCCCGCCCAGCAAGTGAATCCAAAATCGACAAAAGAATCGAGATGAGTCTGGCCAATATATGATGATTCCAGAAATGATTCCGGAATGATACTAATGACTCCAGTAATAGAGGCCAGCAAGTAAGGTATGTGTCGATACATGAATCCAGAAATATCCATACGTATTGATACAGAGAATCACATAGAACTAACTAGAACTGAAATACAGTAATCGACAAATAAATGAGAGAACTATCAGAGAATGTACTCGTCTGATACTCTGAAAAGAGTAGTGTAATATCAGATGTCTGTACCAGGGTCACAATGTCCTAAAATAGAGCAATATAGTTATGACATGTCTAATATGAAGGTAAATAAAATCTACAATGCAATCTATATGAATTCTAAGCCAATCTAGGTCAAAGTCAAACTAGGTCAACACTACAGTCAAACTAAGTCAAATCAAGTCATATTAGGTCACAAGAAGTTAAACTAAGTCATACAAGGTCAAACAAGGGTAAACAAGTCTAATCTAGGTTAAAGTCAACTCTTGGTCAAACATTCTAGCCAAACTAGTCAACTCTAGTTACTTGGGTCCATATAGGGTCAAGTCTTAGTCTAACTAAGATTTTGGTTAATCATAGACTAGTCAATAAGGTAATTAGGTTAATCTTGACTAATGGTCAACATCCAGTCAAACTCTATAAGGCTAACTCAAACCATCATAGGCTAACATATCTTAGAATACCTAAGATACTATACTACAATTACCTATACAAAGTATACCACACATAAATACATATAGTACAATACCAACCTTAATCCTATAATCAAGCTAATCCCATTCTCCAACTCAAGTCATGACTCAACTCTAAGTATCTCACTTAACCCCATACATATCTTCATCTATATAGGATTACCCTCATAATCTATATGGTTAACCTAATCATCTAGTTAGGGTTTAGTCAAACCTTAGTCAAATAGTCCTTCTATGTTCATCCAAGTCATTTCTAGGTCAATTTGGTCAAGGTTTGACCTATAGTTGACTTTGGTCAACAGTGGTCAACAATGGTCAATTATCTAGTCAAACTAGGTCTACTAGACCTATTGGTCAATCCTAACTTGCTACTAACCATAGGCTACTAATCCTAGGGCACTATGACATATATACATTACATATATACATAGGCCATAGGCTAAGATATCAAGTCTATATCATATATATATACATATCTAATTTACATACCCAACTATATATATAATACCATAATATATATATATATATATATATATATATATATATATATATATATATATATATATATATATACCCATACACATATATATAATACCCTTATATATATATATAACATATATATATAGGTATATAGGTAGAGAGAGAGAGGAATGGGAGTGAGAGATGGTGAGGCAGTGGTGTGTCACTGTGACAGTGGGAGGGGGATTAATCTCAGAAATCTGAGATGGGAACCCATAACACTCACACACACACATATATGCATATATATACATATATACATACATACCTATATACATACATACACACACATACATACGCTCACATACTCACATACACACACACATACATATATACATATGTATACAATATATATACACCCAAAAATACGTATACATATTCATAAAAATCAATTTGAAATTCAATTTAAATACTGAAAAATAATAGGGATTTACTGTTTATGACTGAACATATAGGTAAATCCCAAAATTGATACAAAACCTAACTAATATCCTAATCTAAGGGTTGGTAATCGAGCCCCTAGGTGTACATGTGTCGTAGGTGTCCCTAGGAGTCCACCACGGTATGACACGGCGTGTCCTGTGTCAAAAAACCCAAATCGGGTAAATACAGTGCACAGGAATTACACTGTATCGTACACGAGTTCATGTGTCTCGTGGACACGACACAAGGGTCTAGAAGTCTCGTGATCACGTGGGTAGATTCGCCTAGGATTACCCTAAGTGTTCAGCACCCTGAATCGAGTCAGGGTCGTGTCGTGTCCAAGTAAGAGAGGCGTATCAGAGCCTCGAGTTCGTGTTTACAGTGTCAGTGAGTGACCAGTGCATAGGCGATTTCGTGTCCGATACGACACATGGTCGCATGAAACTTCGTGGGTGGGTTGTCAGAGGGTGCCCCTACCCTCATGCCAAGTGGCACGTGTCCACGTGTTGTGTCGTGTCCGCAATCAGTGTCGGGTAGCAGGACAGCGTGCACAGTCTCGTGCACGCGTGTCGAAGGGTCGTGTGCTCCACACGTGGCACGTAGAGCCTTGTGCTTGTGTCAGTTGGTAGGTGGGGTGGTTAGGTTTGTGTCTAGGTTTCTGTATCGTGTCCATGACACGTGTAGACACGACACGAAGTGTCAAACAGTAGGGTTTTTCAGTGTGCACAATGGTTTATAACAGTGTGTTCGTGTCCCGTTTTGGATACGGACATGACTCGAAGTGTGCTCAGTCAACTAGGGTTGTGTCCTACATGTCTAGGGCTACCCAAAAATATAATTTGTTTTGGAAAATAATAACTTTTGTTCCTAAGTGGCATTTTACCAAACACTGCAATTAAGACACAGATACGTGTCCGATACGGACACCAAACCAAGCCTATTTCCTACCAAACTTGACCTACAGTTAGGGTATACCTATATGCATGCATTTATGTAGAAAAATCACAATAATAACTAGGTTTGGGGATTTTTACCTATGAGTGCAAGATCCTCAAATATAAGCCTATTTGAATGAAATCCTCCTTCAACTCCCAATATCCAAAGCTCCACAATTCCTTGTTAGCAAGCCACAATTGGTATCCTCTAGTGTAGGGGAGTCCAATGCAAGAAACTAGGCTCAATTTGGAGTTGAAATGGTTAAGTGGTGAGGGTGTGAAGTTGTAGGAAAAATAGGTTTTTAGTGTATGTAAAAAAATGACATGAATGAAGGGGGGGTGTTTATATAGGATGGGGGTAGGGTGTGGCTGCCATGGGGGGGTAGGGGGTAGATATTTAGGGTTCATCCACCTAGCAAAACTTAGCTCCAAAGTCTTTGACTAAGGGGATAGATATTTTAGGTTTCTAAAATATCTAAAAGTAAAATATCTAGATATTATCAAACCTAGATATTTACACATAAAGCTAACATCCTCTACTTAGTCTCCTAGGTTAGTTTCTAACCTCTAGATTAGTGCTAAACTAGGTTAGGAGCTAACATGACACTAATCAACTAATTAAATAATAATAAATCACATAAATCCAAATAAATTTCTAATAAATTACCAAAATACCCTTTTGACTAAAAAGTGGTAATTTGATATCCTAATCACATGGTTAGGCTTACATGGTCATGGTTAGTCTCTAGGTTATGAAATCTCTAGGGTTTACACTAGGGTTATACTAGTAAAATTACAAAGTCATAAGTCGTGACTTAGAAAAATAGTTTTAATTTAACTAAAATCACCAAAAATCATATCATGACTAAAACACCATTAATAAATAATAAAAATAATAATTTTTCAAAAATACCCCAATTTCAGAAAACTGGGTGTTACACCTAGGCTGAAGGTCTGGGTACTCCTGGGGCTCTGGGTGGAACTGGATAATGCTCCTCACTCTCTTGGAACTAGGCACTCCTCCTTAATGCACTAAGTTCCATAATTGTTGAATCCTTTTACTCTGCTCCCTCAGGATCTCGGCTTGAACTCTTCGTGTCTCCAACACATCCCGGAGAAGTCCAAGTATCTGAGCTCCATCAGGAATCAAACCCCCCTCCGAGAATACGGTATGGGGTACCACTCCAGAAGGCAGAGAAAGACTCGGTCTCAGGCGAAACTGCAGCTCTCTTCTGAATGGCAAAATATGGAGAAAAACTATCTGGTGAGGCTGCTACCACCTCCTCAACGGTAAGAGGTGGAAGCACGCTCTCAGTCTTATCGAAAACTGCAGCTACGCTCAGGGGACAGGCTCTGGTCTTGGGTTCCATACTAGAAATAGATAAAAAATATGAAATCATCAAAAGGCTATAAGGCAAACTAACATCCTATATGAAAACTGGTAGGTATTATAAATACCAGAGGAATCATCTACAATGGGTTACTTTTCTAATACCAATGCTAACTATCAACTCAAGGATACAGACGCTCTACAAGTAGTAAAACTATCACACTATGAAAGTACTACATATGAAATAAACTCTACAAAGAACTGGACTAAAATAACTGAAATTATTCCTACTCCTAAATTAATTGATGATGGAAAAGAATCTATTTAACAGAAGTGAAATGATAGAGGTGATACTTTAAGAATCTTCTCAAGATACAATCTGATAATCATATACGTCTGTCCAAAATCATGATACTTAGAATCCTTGCCATGCCAGTAAGCATGGCTGCGATAAATAGTAGATGCCATAACTGGGGTATGCACCTCTACAATCATGTCGTCTGGTATCCTCGCTACGCCGACTAGTATAGCTACGAGTAACTCCAAATCCCATAATCAAGATATATACATCCGAAGTCAGGTCTCTACATTCTCATAATGTCGGCTAATATGGCCGTGATAAACTCCAGGTTCCATAACGAAGTAGACGTTTTACCTTCCCTGTTATTTTCGTCAACATATGTTATCAGAAGATATCGTAACTCAGGTCATAAAATTCATCATGATATGAAAATCAAAATCAACAACATCCAACAAAATTTAAATTCAATAACAAGGAGCAAGGATGAACTGAACAAGAGGAAATAATTTTAAATTGAAGTTCAAAATAAGATTCTCAAGGGTCATCCCAGGAATCTTTCAAGAAATTCTAACTATGATTGAGTATCCTCTCACTCTAACACCTTACTTCCTATATTCTATCGCAGGCTCGCAGTAGTACAACTAAGTTGTTGTGCTACCATGATATCACATCAATGCGAATCTCGACCTGCATGGGCCACCACTAAAAACGTGTCAGGACCCGCATCCGGTGAAGGGGCACGAGATCGTGGATACGTCCAACCTACGCCGCAGTGTCAGCGGTAGAACGCTGTCCCAGGTCTCAATCACAAACTAAACACAATATAATATACTCTCCAAACAGAGGACAATCTCAAAAGGATACAACTCAATCACAAAATAACTAAGATGAATATCAGCACGAAATGAGATAGATAGGAGGATCATAAAGTTTAATATAAAACCAGATTTAAAGAAGTTTAAGTGTTATCATCACTACACACATAGAGTATGAAATAAGTACATCTCATGAAATAACTGAAAACTATAACTAGACAAGAACCTAACAATTTACTCCAAGCTCTACTGGTGTCTCCTTTAGGCTAGCTGGAATCCTCTAAGTTATCTGTAAAAATTTTAACGTTATCCTGTCAGGACGGGAACGAGCACATATCTATGAAAGCAGTTTCAAAACATGGTTGGAAATATAGAGCTAACAGTAGAATAAAATACATGATGTGCTGTAAAAGAAGTACATGAATACATGAGATATGGATAAGTAAACTGAGTACATGAAATATAATAAAGAAACTATGAACTATAATAAATATAAGTATTTTAGAGCACAAGATGATTATGTGATTGGTTTAGGTTTGTACATAATGTATTCTACAGAGTCTCTATTATACGTGAGAGTATAATGGACGTGTACACGAGTTACACTAAGGGGTTTAATCACATGACCACTTCTACTCCCCCGCCTCGATCAATACACAAGGATCCGACCAAGTTATGTTACGTACACGATGGTTAGTTTTGCACAATAAGCACATGTGAACATACGAGAGTACATGAGAGCATACGATTTGCACATGAATAATACGAATATAAGGAGTACACGATGCAAATGGTAAAGTATATAAGCATGAAATACCCGATGTATCCGCTGAGGGGATAACATCGCATGACAAGATCCATAGAGTACTCGTTCGTGTGAACAATGTGTCAGCATCAACTAAAGTAGTCTAAAGCAGACAATATAGATACTATCATGAATAAAAACTAACAGAGAACGTACTCGCCTGATATCCTGAGCAACTGATATGTATCGGTATCCAAATTGGAGTCACAGAGTCATATTATATGAAATCCAGGTTACACTGTGTTCTAGATTAAAATAATAAATTAAATAATGAAGTCTACATGCTACTAGGCCTTTCTAGGTCAAAAATCAACTATTGTTCAACTCATAGTCAATTGTTCAACTTAGTCAAACTTTTGGTACTTGGTCCACATTGGTCCTAATTAGTCTAGTCTAGGGTTTGGAATATGATAGCTAGACTAATGTCTTGGCAACTTGGTATCAAACCAATCAACCTAAATTAGACTCACTTAACAACTACTATGCATATAAAACAACCTTATCTCATATAATATATGAATATATATCTCAAGCATACCTATAAGTTAAATACCTATATTATATATATACATTGTATATAAAGTGAACCACAAGAGGTAATTGGACACAAGGGCAACAATCTAAGGGCTGAACCAATAAACAAGGATTTGGATTGAACTCTCTAACATATGATATATACATCCTTATATAGGATGAACTCAACTATATATATATATATATATATATATATATAGTTGAGTTCATCCTATATATTTATATATATATATAAATATATATATATATATATTAAAATATATATATATATATATATATATAAAATATATATATATATATATATATATATATATATATATATATATATATATATATGCAAGCTATATATATATAACTTGAATAGCTTGCATATATATCTATATATATATCTATATATATATATATATATATATATATATGCAAGCTATTCAAGTTATACAAAGGGGGTTGTATCTAATATCTGAAACCTAGAGATAAACATATGGATAAAAGGCAGCACATATACAAAAGTGGTAGGACAGAACAAGAGAGGTGACAGATACTTATGGTCCTCATGAGGACTGAACCAATTAGCAAGGCAGCACAAAGAGGAATGCAGGAACAATTGGGTATTAAGATTACTCATAACTGAACTAAACCCAGGTTCAGAGCACACCATATATATATATATATATATATATATAAAAAAAAAAATATATATATATATATATATACATACATATATGCAAGCTATTCAAGTTATACAATGGGGGTTGTATCTGATATCTTGTATCTAATATCTGAAACATAGAGATAAACACATGGACAAAAGGCAGCACATATGCATAAGTGGTAGGACAGATCAAAAGAGGAGACAAATACTTAAGGTCCTCATGAGGACTGTACCAATTTGCAAGGTAGCACAAATAGGAATGCATGAACAATTTGGTATTCAGATTACTCATAACTGAACTAATCCCAGGTTCAGAGCACACCATGATATGCATATATGGGTCTAATACTCAACTTGGACCCGAAGTGCATTGAAGAATTCTGAAAGAGGGATGCAGGTCAATATGCCACTATGCAGTGAAGGAATGAAGTGAGGTTGCAGGATGTGCATGTATACAGTGAGCTAATGATGTTAGGATATCAACCAACACTCATACACACAAACCTAATGCCTGACCAAGACAGGTGCAGGACAATGCAATTATGAGCAGCACAATGAACAGGCTAGTAACCACCATGACAAGGCCTCTACTACACAGATCTAATAAAGTAGGTGATTGATACCTGAGTTTAATAGCTGAACAAAAGCTAAGTTGTATGTCAACTAAGGTTGACTTGTTATATGCAGTGATCAAATGAAAACAGGACATACTAACCTGTGTAGTGAATCAAAGAATATAAGCGGATGGGTATGCAATGTTATCAGGTATGCAGGACTAATTAATTAGAATGCAGTGAACGATTGGTGGTGCAGTACATTATCCAGGTAGCAGGACAATGCTAACATGCAGTGGTTAAGTGAGTGCAATGCACATAATGAAATACATGGCTAATTACTGTGAAGGGCAGATGTTTGTGGCAATGCAAGGCATATCTAAAATACAGGACATCTAATGCAGTGCATGAGGCCAAGTATGTGCAGTGAATGCATGGTGGCAGGACAGATAATGTATGCACTGCCTACTCAAATGAAGGATGTGTACATGGAGTAGATATGGAACCTAAGAGTGAAATTGGGATTACTCCAAAGGTTCAATCTGAGCTGACATCTCAAGGGTGTGTGGACAGAACAATAATAATGTATATGACCTGCACATAAGTTAAGGTTAATAAAAAATACATGGATGCACAATAAAATAGTAAAATAAACTGAGGTATCCAAACAAAGTGAACATGCAACACATTATGATGGCAGAGGGCATCTTCGAAAGGTAAGGGCTGAACTGAGGATAGGATTAATTAGGATGCAGTGAAAGATCTGTACAAGTGAAGTGAACCTCAACTAAATGGACTGTACTCTATGAGGCAATTAAGAACAAGGAGATTAATTATCTACAAAACTGTAGAGCAGTAAAGAACAATATGACAGATCAAAAATATGGACAGATTCTTAATATCCCTCCAACTACCATAACCCTATCCCCATATCATTTAACCAACTGAACAGAACAATAAATCTGATACAATTGGGACATATACATTAAGGTGGGGATTAGATCTAAATATACAAGATACAAAGGCCTACCCTCTTATTATATGACTAAGCACAAAGATGTGGACAGATACTCTATGAGTATCAGTCGGCTAGTACAGAGAATTTTGGGTCTGAACACACTTCCTCCTCATGATTTCTACTAAGGTGTTGATTTAGGGCTGGACATGTAAGGAAGTCTGAATTCTCATTAGAGAACAGGGAACTGAGTCATTAATGGACTGGATATCAAAATACTTGAACCCTCAAGGGATAGTTGGACAAGGCAATAAGGAATGGTTACTAAGCATAGCTGTCGGTAGACACCCATGGAATGCTACTCAAATTTAGATTATCAGTTGACTAGTACCAAGTGAGACTGGGTGCACAACATATGAGCTAAAACCTATTGGAGGAATCAACAACTAGGCTTAACAAATGGAATGCCAAGGAACAGACTGGACATGTGGTATGGTCTAGACAGACACAAATAGGCTCATCACTTCATGACTGAACAAAAGGAAATAGGAATTGAATGAATGGGGTGTGGTCAGAACAGTAGCCTATAACTAATCATATGACTGCACACTATATAATAAACTGAACCAAAATAGTTGGATATGTATACTGAGGACATGAACCAAGGTATGCATGACAGGGCTATGGGGGCTAAGGTTCTATTTGAAAGGACAGGGCAAGGGTTCAAATAGCAAGGTTACTTGGTGGTGCAGGGCAAAAATAACTATAATGCAATGAATCTCTAAGGACATGGCAATATGGTATTGGTTATAGCATATAATTAATGCATATGACAGAACAAAAATTAGCTTGTACAAAGAAGACAGCACTGTAATGACTGAATCAATGAACTACCATTCATGTACCAAGTCCCCATATCCAATTTGGTCGACCAAGCAATCCCCAAACCACAATTAACAGCACACATTATTAACACAACACATGTCCTATATAATTATCTATTTAAAACTGAAATTTGAGTAACAAATACCCTAAGGGTCATTTCGTCGAACACTTGATGTGCGTATCCAATACTCTCGTGATACGCACCTCAAATAAATTCAAAGTTGACCTAAATTCTTTCTAATGCCATAGGGACCCTATATGAATGCATCTATATTAAGGAATGTGAAATTAAAGGGTGTTTAGAAGCTCTTACCACTTGAGAGATGGATTCTCAAGGAACAAAACCAAGGTGAGATCTCCTTCAACTTCCAATGGCCAAATTGCTCCAATAGGCTCCCTACTAGCCAATAGAGGCTTCCTCTATTCAAGGAAAAGAGAGTGCAATTCGTTTGGGACAATTTGGATGAGAAATGGTTGTAGGAGAAATTTGGGGGGAAACTCCTAAAATTAGGGTTTGATATGAAATGGAAGGAGGAAGAGGATGAAGGGGTGTTATAAATAGGAAGGGAAAAGCTAGGTGGTCGGCCATGATAGTTTCTAGGGTTTAGGTTGGGTGCATTTGGCTAAAGGCCTCTCCTAATGTGTCATTTCAAGCCTTTTAAGAAAGAGGCCCAAAATAGCTAATGTCTAAGTCAATTAATAGCCTCTGCATGAAATTCTAGATAATTTAGAGTCTAATTAATAAGTCTAATCTCACTAACTAAGTTTCTTTAGTCTTGGTTAGCCTCTAGTCAATGTGGTTCTACAGTTTCACTAACTAATGGTACTAACTCAATACATTAACTAACTAATATTAAAATAATAAAAATATACCAATTTATATCACTAATATTATTTAATCCATTACATAATAACTAATTAATTTCACAAAAGATTCAAAAATACCTCATTTTAGAAAATGGGTAATTACATCGGCATATAGGATGCCCTTATTGCCTTGAAACTCATGAGGAACCATCCTCTTAAAAGTCTAGGATAGAACCCTCTCTAGGAAGGGTAGGTTTGGCCTGAGTTTGAGTTGGTGGTTGAGATGGAATCTATGACGTGGTCGGGGGTATGATCTGAGGAGGTGGTGATGGTGGAAGAGGGGTCACTAGCTTTTCCATGGCAGCTAAAGTGGATAGTCGGGCATTCTCTATACCCTCTCAGAGAATGGTAGCCTGCTCTTTCTGGACATCTAGTAAACTTTGAGTTTGTGCCCACTACATCTCAAGTAATCTGTGAATCAACTCGTGCATCTGAGTTCCCCCCATGGAGCTAATAGATCGTCCGGTAGAAAATTCTATGATAGGAGGTGGGACATGAGTGTCAGTCCGCTCTGGGCCCATTAGTGGGGGCAGAAGATCCTCACTAGGAGTCGGCTGGTCTCACTTTTCCTTTGCCATTTCTAGAAATGGAAGAAAAGGCAACATAAGTGTCCAAGTGTAGTATAGCAGAAAATATAAAGACATAAATAATACTATACAATGCATAATATGTCCTGTTGTGATTGAGCATTCCTATTTTACAGGATCCTAATGGTACTCTAATCCTAAGCACCATTAGATAGACCTATATGGGCCACCATAAAAATGTGTCATGTTTTGCGCCTACATAATCGGGTACCGGTTGTGAGCGCATCCAGCCTACGCCGCAGAATCGGCGGTAGTCCGCTGTCTAGACCTTGAGAATCATCAAATGATCATGACGTCGATCTATGCTCAATTGCAGAACTAGAAAGCAAAATAATCCAATGAACACTCACACAATCACACACCACTATATCTATTTGTGTACATGATACATGTTCATCTTATACCGGAGACAAATTTGGCCAATCCTCGAAATAATATACAACATGAATAAGAATAATACGTTAATAATCTAAACTAATTCTAAATCCTTTGAAGCATCTCTTCATGCTAACCTGCTATTACCTGGTAAACAATGGCCAGTTCGGAAAGGAGCAAAGTACATCCCCGTATAATATCACACAATAATAAATAAAGCATGAAAAGTAAATAGAAAACTGAACCAGACAATTCAATGAACACTGTAATGAAATACAACCTGCAACACGAAAAATTATGAGAATCGTAATAAAACATATTTAAACTAGTCACAGAATCGGACAAAGAATCAAGCAAGATTCGAAATGGGTTGACCACACATCTACTCGGTATTTTCCCTTCTTCCCGTGATTCAGAAAATCATATCAAGCAAGATTCGAAACTTGATGTCTTTGATTCGTATCAAGCAAGATTCAGAACTTGATGTCTTTGATTCATGATTTAGAAATTCATAACAAAAAAGATTCAAGACTTCAATAAAATCATGCGATGCAAGAGTCATGATACATGTCAGAAATTGTGTCATAATATGATTCATGACAATTTAGGAAATAAATTGCATTTGTTTAATATTGAGAAACATAAATACGGAGTACTTGCCTGGACTATTGCGTTGAGTCAGAATCAAGTCTACGCTAACTGTATCAAAAACATAAATATTTTTAGAATTTTTTTTCTAAATTCTTCTCCTAATTTCTAATACTAAATTCTATTGGCTATTGCTAATCCACCATTATTCACTAACCCCAATTAATAATTACTGACTAATAATCTATTAATCTTCTAACTAAAACTTGATCCCAATCATTTATTCATAAAGCCAGACCCAAATCCATACCATAACAGATTAAGAACACATTCTGTGCCGAAAATATGTGGTCATCCATTCATTTATTCAAAATAATCTATCATCTAATCTGGCCTAGATTAAAACTAAACCAACGTGCTAAACCCAAGTCTCATACTGCTGTATTCTTTTTCTTTTTTTTTGTTATTAAAACCTAGTAGCCCATCCCCAAGGCCCAATAACTCGACCCAAAACCTTATACTTAATCCTAATTCTTAAAGAGCTACTTCTCTCTCTTACTCTCGTCACTCACACACGATCAGCCGCTACCAAAGAAAACCTTACTTCTTAGAGAAAAGAAGAGGAAGCATAAAATGAAGAAGAAGAAGATGATAAAGAGGAAGAATATGAGCTCACCTCGGAAGGACTGTGCAGCACTAAGCTCACGGCATGGTGATGTTCCAGGATCTCTGGAGACACGGAGGCACCAAATCACGAGGACGGAGGAGATGAAGCCGGTAGGGGTACAACCCGGCTGTCTACTCCGGTGAGTGGCATAGCTGATTGAGCTCTCCTCGAGGAGGAGAAAGAGGTAGAATAATGAACCCTCTATCCTCTAGTGGACGGCCATGTAATGCCCTAATTGTCTATTTGAAATATCCAATTTACCCTTCTAAGTTGCAATGAAGGTTTTGGTTAACCTATGGAAGCTTCTAACCTAAGTTGGTAATTAGTTCTAATCGTATTCATGACTTTTTATGACTTAAATGAGTCTAATATAGCTAACCTAAAATATGGGTCCAAGTGTGTCACGCCCCAGAACTAGAATACTGGAGAGCGGGGGCAGACATAGCCAGCTACGTATATGAAATGGATTCCATCTCGCTATACGGTCACGGCTGTCTAGATACATGAGGGTTTACTACAAGCCAACAGTATCCTATGGTCATGAACAAGCCTAGTGTCTCAATCAAAAGAAAGTAAGTAAAGTCACAAGATGTATGATCATTGAATATACAATGATAAGGCGTCCCAAATATTATATATTCAGCTGATCATGAAGCTAGTCGTTACAAAATGTTAGGACTAGCAAGAGTTTAGTCATACATGATCAACCCTAGGATCTGTCAATCATGTTACAGCCCGTAGACAGACAGTAAGTAAATGCAATCGAGCTAACAGGTGCTCGTCGGCTAAATGCCTCAAAAGAATATTTTTATAATAGAGTGGGAGAGCCAAAAATAACCCACACGTTGCCCTGGTTACGTCTAGTCGCCACCATCGGGCTGGAAAGTCGGTAGATCCTCTAGAGCTGCTCTAAAATCTGGCCATACAAAACTAGCTGGGTTAGACCCCAGAAAGAGCAAGTGCCACAAAGGAAGCTTCACTTAGGAACTAAAACCAGCAATTAGCACAGAAGATAATAATATATAGTAAAACTGGAGAAAATATAACATTACGAGGATATACGGTAAGATAACCATGGAACCATTCAGATAACCAGGTTACAATCCTTAAACCAAACAAGGACCGGGATTGTAACCCTTCGTCTGAACCGAACTTGGTTTCTCCCATTTATCAGCAAGATAATATAAGAAAATTAGAACATGTAACGATCTATACAAGATCAAGACTAGAATGATAATTCCCCTTTCAACAATCACGGCCAAGCAATGAGTACGGCTTGATACTTTAACTAACTAGGGTCATCACAGGCCTAGTTACTAGCAAGATGCAGTGAGATTATTCTACAGCCACAAGCCCTGGAGACCATCCAGGTTACCCAGGTCGAAAATTAGGGGTTGAATTCAGGTGGGTACATCGTCCAGGAAACGTATGTACCCTTAGGTAGCTTGAAGGGTGCAACACATGACAGTGTACTGAAAATGTGCCCTACTCGACGGCAGGCTACAGATCCCAGGCGCGCCCAGGTAACGGGATTGCCTGTAGCTGGGAGATCTCTTTATGACTAATGTATTAATATAGTTATTAGCCTTAGTCCATTTCAGTAGGTACTCCTGACCGTGGTACTCAGGAGTCCCCTCCTAGATATGATGCAAGACAGGACTGGATTATTGTACAAGCACAATCGCCCACGGTATCCAGGTTAATTATACAGGTCATGTCATGTCAGGTAGCCGTCGCAATAGCTTATCAAGATATGTCATGTCAGGTTATCATGTCAAGAGTACTGGTCAGAATGCGCCACGATGGGCCACTATCAGGTCATGTCATGTTCACTTGTCAGGAGTGCACCACGACGGGTCACTATCGTGTTCAGGTACATGTGCATGGCAGTATAGTACAAGCATTCAATCAGGAGACCCAATTACACTTAGGGTTATAAGGCATGAGTTAATAATACTAAATGAATAATAGCAACAATAATAAAATAACAAAACAAGACATGGGGAGGAGTCATGCGGCCCAACGAGAGACGAATCCATGCAGCAGGCAGAAGGGGCAACCCATGCGGCTGGAGGAAGGGGAGGGTACTCATGCGGCTAATGGCGGAAAAACTTATGCGGCTGGAAAATTCAGAGTCATGCGGTTGAGAGGGCTCGGGTCCTCATACGACAAGAAGAAGACTGCAGTATATGTGGCCATCGAGGATCAATGCCTATGCGGCTCTCAAGGGAAGGGGGTTCTTATGCGGCTGGGACGAGCCAGGGTACATGCGGCCAGGTCAAGTGAAGTCCCATGCGGCCAGCGGGGATCGGCCCTTATGCGGTTCAGGGTCCAAAGCCCATGCGGTTCAGGGAGAAGGAGGCATATGCAGCTAGCGGAAAGCAAGTCTATGCGGCTCAAGAGGAGCAGAGTATTATGCGGCTGGGGTCGAGCGAATTTATGCGGCTAGATGAGTTCGTCCCTCATGCGGCTCAAGTACTTCCAGTCATGCGGCTGAAGGGAACACTTGCCGTATGAAATATTCATGCGGTCAAGTCAAGCACAGTTCATCTTCTCCAAAATTCCGAGAAAAAGAACACCATGAGAGCCAAGTTTCCAAGCTCCATAACTCCATCATCCGGAGCCAAAATCCGAACTTCTATAGGTCAAAATACGGCAGAGCGAAATTCTCTACAACATGGAACCATCAAAACTCAGAAATAACAAGGTTAAGTAGATCAAAACCCAAGAATTCTAAAAATAAAGTAAACTTAGATCTACAAGAATCTAGCTATGGAAAGTGGAAATGTCAAGTACTAAAGTAAGTTAAAATGCTGTAAGAAAAAGAATAAAGCAATAAAATTGGAGTTCCTCCATGAAGCAAGTTACACTTGCCTAGACCTCTCTCTCTCTGGTAGGTGAAGAATTAATGGAGGAAGGAAGAAGAGGTTAATGAAGAGAGAGAAAGAAGAATGGATTAATAAATGGTAGTGGTGGTAGGTAGGGGGTTCACCCTTGGTTCATAATGAACCAAGCAAACCGAGCCAAGCCGAACCAACCCAAGAATAAACTAAGCCAAAAAGGAAGCTAAGCAAGGAATCACGCAATACAAGATAAGATACGTACACGTATTTCATAAATACATAATACGAACCACAGGCATTACAACTCTACCCACCTGAAAAGAATTCCGTCCTCGAAATTTAATTAAGAGGCTAGAGAGACAAGAACAAGCTATATTAATCACAAGCAAGCTATAACTAGGCAGGCAATCACTCATTCAAGCAAGGAATCGAAGGCATGAGGCATAAGGAAGACATTATACCTCACGAGTCAAACAAGTCGGGATACCGCGATCGGATGTCATCCTTATGCTCCCACATTGACTCCCCCAAAGAGTGATGGCCCCAAGCAACTCGGACTAACTTGATAGTCTTGTTCTTGAGTGTCTTCTCTCTCCGGTCCAATATAAACACGGGCCTCTCCTCATACGAAAGGTTGGTACCAACAACCAATTTCGAATGATCTAGGATATGGCTCGGGTCCGGGATATACCGTCATAATTGGGATACATGGAACACGTCATGCACCTCGCTTAGCGACGGCGAAAGAGCGAGACGGTAGGATACATCTCCTACTCGCTCCATAATATCAAATAGCCCTATATACCTAGGACTAAGCTTTCCTCGTGCACCGAAACGAATGACGCCACGGTTAGGCAAAATCCTCAAGAATACATGGTCACCGACAGAAAACTCGAGAGGGCGCCGATGAGAATCGGCCCAATGGCGCTGGCGAACTTGGGCAACTCGAAGATGATCCCTGACTCTTCTGACCACTTCAACTGTCTGGGCAATCATTTCTGGACCGAGCATCTGCCTCTCTCCGACATCATCCCAAGCTAACGGGAATCTGTACTTCCTTCCATACAGTGCCTTAAATGGTGCCATCTGGATACTGGCCTGGAAACTGTTGTTGTACGAGAACTCCACCAGGTGCAGGTGATCTTCCCACGAACCACCGAAGTCAAGTGTACAAGATCTCAACATGTCTTCAAGAGTCTGGATTATGCGCTCCGACTGACCATCTGTCTGCGGATGATATGCTGAACTGAACTGGAGACGAGTTCCTAAACTCTCTTGCAGGCTACGCCAAAAGTGCGACATGAATCTTGAATCTCGGTCCGAGGTGGTACTGACTGGCACTCCGTGCAACCTGACAATCTGCCTGAGGTATATCTCGGCTAACTGAGCTGTCGACTGACCGACTTTGAACGGGAGGAAGTGAGCTTCATTCGTGAGCCTGTCAACTATAACCCAAATAGCATCTCGACCAGCTAGGGATCTAGGTAATCCAGTCACAAAATCCATGGTCACATGTTTCCATTTCCATTCTGGGATCGGCAAGGGCTGAAGAAGTCCAGCGGGCCTCTGATGTTCAGCCTTAACTTATTGGCAGACTAAACAACGAGAGACAAACCGGGCTATCTCTCTCTTCATGCCATTCCACCAAAAGTGCTGACAGATATCGCGGTACATCTTTATACCACCAGGATGAATGGAATACTGCGAACTGTGGGCCTCTGCCATAATCTCTTGTCTGATATCTCCACTGGGTACACAAAGACGCTTACCATGCCTAAGTGTACCATCTTCATGAATGCATAACTCTGGTCTTCGTCCTGCCTCACACTCTGCTCTGAGTCGCTGAAGCTTAGAATCTGCTGACTGCGCCATCCGGATCCTCTCGACTATGGTAGACTAAACTTGCATGCTGGCCATCAATACTACACTGGAAGGAAGAACAACTTCAATACCCATCTTCTGAAGATCTGCTAACAGCTCTGGTTGCGCTATTAGGAAATAAGCTCCGGCTCCCCTGCTCAATGCATCTGCAACAACGTTGGCCTTCCCGGGATGATACTGCAAGTTGACATCATAATCCACAAGAAGCTCCAGCCATCTTCCCTGACGCATGTTAAGATCCTTCTGGGTGAAAACATACTTCAAGCTATTATGGTCGGTGAAAATCTCCACCCTATCCCCGTACAAGTAGTGCCTCCACAACTTAAGTGCAAACACTACTGCTGCCAGCTCCAAGTCATGGGTCGGGTAATTTCTCTCATGATCACGAAGTTATCGTGATGCATAAGCTATTACCTTCCCATGCTGCATCAGAACACATCCTAAACCTCTGTCCGAAGCATCACAATATACGGAGAATCCTCCGATTCCATCTGGAAGCGCGAGAATGGGAGCTGTCATCAAGTCTCGCTTCAACTTCTTAAAAGAATCCTGATACTCTACTATCCAAGCAAACTGTATATCCTTGTGGGTCAACTGGGTCAATGGCGCTGAAATTCGAGCAAAATCTGAAATAAACCGCCGGTAGTAGCCGGCCAATCCAAGAAAACTGCGAACTTCTGCAATGGTGCTGGGCACTGGCCATGACTCAATAGCCACAATCTTCTGGGGATCCACTTCTACTCCTCCTCTGGTGATGATGTGACAAGTACGAAATACGATCGAGCCAGAACTCGTATTTACTGAACTTGGCATACAACTGGTACTCTCTGAGAATCTGAAGAACCACACGAAGATGCTGCTCATGCTCCGTTTCACTCCTGCTGTAGACCAGGATGTCATCCAAGAACACAATCACAAACTGATCCAAGTAAGGCATGAAGATACGATTCATGAGATCCATGAATACCGTCGGCACATTGGTTGCTCTAAAGGGCATAACAAGGAACTCCCAATGCCCGTACCTCGATCTAAAAGCTGTCTTCAGAATGTCCAGCTCTCTGACCCTGATCAGGTGATATCCTGAGTGCAAGTCGATCTTCGAGAATACTGCTGCCCCTTTAAGCTGAATAAACAAGTCATCTATCCTCGGAAGAGGGTATCTGTTCTTGATTGTCACTGAGTTCAAGGTACGATAATCAACACATAACATGGATGTACCATCCTTCTTTTTCACAAGAAGCATCGGGGCTTCCCAAGGCGATCCACTTGCATGAATGAATCCCTTGGTCCTAAGTTCTTCAATCATCTTGTACAAGATCTCCAACTCTGAAGGTGCCATCCTGTAGACTCTCTCTGATACTGGGGCTGTCCCGGGAATCAAGTCTATGGTGAACTCGATCTTCCGCTCTAGCGGCATACCTGGAAGCTATTCTGGGAAAACATCTGGAAACTCTTTAACTATCTGCGGCAACTGTACTGTTGCTACTGCCATCCGCAATATTGGAGGAGAAGGCTCAACTTCGCCTCGGGAGAAGGAAAACTCTGGCTCGCCTGGAACGCTAAAAACAACCCTACCAATATGGCAGTCTATTCTAGCATACTGGTTTCTCAACCAATCCATCCCTAGGACCACATCATAATCGGCCATCGGGAATTCTAACAATCTAGCGGGAAATTCCTTACCGCTAATTACGATCCGACACGAGGAAAACACCCTATCGACTCCCACAAGTCCGTTACCAGTAAGTATATTGAGCCTTACTGATAATGACTCAGGCACCAATCCTATTCGTGTCGCGAATCGTGCAGACATAAAAGAATACGATGCACCAGAATCAAATAAAGCTGAAGCTGGAAGGGAGTTGACGAGTATAGTACCTGCCACTACCTCTCCTGGTGCCAACCCTTCCTCTGCGGTCATCACCATAGCCTGACCATGCCCTCGGGGTGCGGGTCCCCTCTGCTGAAATCCTCGCTGCCTATTCTGACTCAAGGCTTGGGCCTGAGTATGCTGCTGGGGGTTCTGCTGCTGGAAAGCCTGGGACTGAGGAGGCAAGGGCCTCGACAATAGATATTGTTGCTGCTGGACCGGAGCTGGTCCTCTTACCGAAGAGCTAGAAAGGTTGGACGATGATGAACCTCCCCTATTCGGGCAGGATCCAACCCTATGGTCTGCTGCTCCACAAGCCAGACATAATCCCTGTGCCCTGCGATACTCTGCCACTACATGGCCTGGCTTCCCACAATGAGAACATCCCACTGCGGAAGTCTGCTTCTGCTTCGGCTGCTGAGGGTACGTCGGGGTTGAATGCTGAACCGACGTCACTGAGGCCGCTCGCCTCGGAGCTCCAATAGTCAAAGCCCTGGCTGTCAGGGCTGGGCCTAAAGACTGATTCATCTGGCCGTGGGATCTCTTCCGACCGCCGACCCTATTCACAATCCTCTGGGAGGTATACTCATGCCTCCTAGCTGCTCTCAAGACTGCATCAAAAGTCTGAGGCTCAAACTGCTCGACTGCCAATAGAATCTCCAGGTGAAGCTCCTGCTGGAATTGCTGGGCTCTATCATACTCGGTCGCCACCAAGGTGGGAGCAAACCGACTGAGTCTCGAAAACTCGGCCGTATATCCATCGACCGTCCTGCCCATCTGCTTCAGACTGGTGAACCTCGTCTGTAGATCATACCGAGCTACAGCATCAAAATACTTGGTCTGGAATCTCTCTCTGAACACTGCCCAAGCAATGGGTGCTGCTAATCCAACGGCCTGAGCCGCCCACCAGCTGCGGGCAAGATCTAGCAACTGCAGGCGTACCACGGCTACCTTATCGTTCTCTGGGGACCTGGCTACTTCTAGAATCACCTCTGTGTCCTGAAGTCAAGTATCTGTAACGATAGCATCTTCACTACCGTCGAAGAATGGAGGGTTCAAGCGCTTGAAGCTGTTGGCCGCGCTGTTAACCTGATGACCGCCCCTGGTCAAAGCATCCGTCACTGTCTGGTGCAAGGCATCTCCTCGACGATCTTTCGAAGCTATCAAGGTCCTGACGTGTCCTACCAAAGTGCCATCATCAGGTTCGACAGGCTGAACTGGCTGGACTGGTGGCTCTCCGTCAGAAGGCACGACTCTGGAGGCTACTCCAAAATGCTGGGCTTGATCTTCGGGTTGCTGCTGATCCGCAGGAAATGCTCCGCCTTGCTGACCGGCAGGTCCAGGAGTGATGCCGCTGAAGAAGACGACATGGGGAACAATAAGGAAGGACCAGGACAAATCAATGATATAAGCATATGATCAGGACAAGAATCCAGGGATTCAGAAGATACGAGCAGCGATCAAGGGCGAATACTGATTGAGACATATATTCGGTAAACCCTCACATATCTTGATTTACAAGACCTGCATGGGCCACCACTTAAACCATGTCACGCCCCAGAACCAGAATACTGGAGAGCGGAGGCAGACATAGCCAGCTACGTATATGAAATGGATTCCATCTCGCTATACGGTCACGGCTGTCTAGATATATGAGGGTTTACTACAAGCCAACAGTCTCCTATGGTCATGAACAAGCCTAGTGTCTCAATCACAAGAAAGTAAGTAAAGTCACAAGATGTATGATCATTAAATATACAATGATAAGGCGTCCCAAATATTACATATTCAGCTGATCATGAAGCTAGTCGTTACAAAATATTAGGACTAGCAAGGGTTTAGTCATACATGATTAACCCTAGGATCTGTCAATCATGTTACAGCCCGTAGGCAGACAGTAAGTAAATATAATCGAGCTAACAGGTGCTCATCGGCTAAACGCCTCAAAAGAATATTTTTACAATAGAATGAAAGAGCCAAAAATAACCCACTCGTTGCCCTGGTTACGTCTAGTCACCACCATCGGGCTGGAAAGTCGGTAGATACTCTGGAGCTGCTCCGAAATTTGGCCATACAAAACTAGCTGGGTCAGACCCCAGAAAGAGCAAGTGCTACAAAAAAAGCTTCACTTAGGAACTAAAACCAGCAATTAGCACAGAAGATAATAATATATAGTAAAACTGGAGAAAATATAACATTACGAGGATATACGGTAAGATAACCATGGAACCATTCAGATAACCAGGTTACAATCTTTAAACCAAACAAAGACCGGGATTGTAACCCTTCGTCTGAATCGAACTTGGTTTCTCCCATTTATCAGCAAGATAATATAAGAAAATTAGAACATGTAACGATCTATACAAGATCAAGACTAGACTGATAATTTCCCATTCAACAATCACGGCCAAGCAATGAGTACGGCTTGATACTTTAACTAACTAGGGTTATCACAGGCCTAGTTACTAGCAAGATGCAGTGAGATTATTCCACAGCCACAAGCCCCGCAGACCATCCAGGTTATCCAGGTCGAAAATTAGGGGTTGAATTCAGGTGGGTACATCGTCCAGGAAACGTATGTACCCTTAGGTAGCTTGAAGGGTGCAACACATGACAGTGTGCTGGAAATGTGCCCTACTCAACGGCAGGCTACAGATCCCAGGCGCGCCCAGGTAACGGAATTGCCTGTAGCTGGAAGATCTCTTTATGACTAATGTATTAATCTTGTTATTAGCCTTAGTCTATTTCAGTAGGTACTCCTGACCGTGGTACTCAGGAGTCCCCTCCTAGACATGATGCAAGATAGGACTGGATTATTGTACAAGCACAATCGCCCACGGTGTCCAGGTTAATTATACAGGTCATGTCATGTCATGTCAGGTAGCCGTCGTAACAGCTTATCAAGATATATCATGTCAGGTTATCATGTCAAGAGTACTGGTCAAGAGTGTGCCACGACGGGCCACTATCAGGTCATGTTATGTTCACTTGTCAGAAGTGCACCACGACGGGTCACTATCGTGTTCAGGTACATGCGCAGGGCAGTATAGTGTGTGCATTCAATCAGGAGACCCAATTACACTGAGGGTTACAAGGCATGAGTTAATAATACTAAATGAATAATAGCAACAATAATAACAAACAAGGCGTGGGGAGGAGTCATGCGGCCCAACGAGAGACGAATCCATGCAGCAGGCAGAAGGGGTAACCCATGTGGCTGGAGGAAGGGAAGGGTACTCATGCGGTTAATGGCAGAAAAACTTATGCGGCTGGGAAATTCAGAGTCATACGGTTGAGAGGGCTCGGGTCCTCATACGGCAAGAAGAAGACTGCAGTATATGCGGCCATCGAGGATCAATGCCTATGCGGCTCTCAAGGGAAGGGGGTTCTTATACGGCTGCGACGAGCCAGGGTACATGCGGCCAGGTCAAGTGAAGTCCCATGCGGCCAGCGGAGATCGGCCCTTATGCGGTTCAGGGTCCAAAGCCCATGCGGTTCAGGAAGAAGGAGGCATATGCGGCTAGCGGGAAGCAAGTCTATACGGCTCAAGAGGAGCGGAGTATTATGCGGCTGGGGTCGAGCAAGTTTATACGGCTAGATGAGTTCGTCCCTCATGCGGCTCAAGTACTTCCAGTCATGCGGCTGAAGGGAACACTTGTCGTATGAAATATTCATGCGGTCAAGTCAAGCACAGTTCATCTTCTCTAAAATTCTGAGAAGAAGAACACCATGAGAGCCAAGTTCCCAAGCTCCATAACTCCATCATCCGGAGCCCAAATTCGAACTTCCATAGGTCAAAATAGGGCAGAGCAAAATTCTCTACAACATGGAACCATCAAAACTCAGAAATAACAAGGTTAAGTAGATCAAAACCCAAGAATTCTAAAAATAAAGTAAACTTAGATCTACAAGAATTTAGCTATAGAAAATGGAAATGTCAAGTACTAAAGTAAGTTAAAATGCTGTAAGAAAGAGAATGAAGCAATAAAATTAGAGTTCCTCCATGAAGCAAGTTGCACTTGCCTAGACCTCTCTCTCTCTGGTAGGTGAAGAATTAATGGAGGAAGGAAGAAGAGGTTAATGAAGAGAGAGAAAGAAGAATGGGTTAATAAATGGTAGTGGTAGTAGGTAGGGGGTTCACCCTTGGTTCATAATAAACCAAGCAAACCGAGCCAAGCCGAACCACCCAAGAATAAACCAAGCCAAGAAGGAAGCTAAGCAAGGAATCACGCAATACAAGATAAGATACGTACACATATTCCATAAATACGTAATACGAACCACAGACATTACAAAGTGTCATGACAAGTCCAAATAGGTTCACTAACCAAGGGTTCAATAAGTAGGCTAGTCCACTAATAAATACATCTATCACATATAATTAATTAAATAACTATACACACTATATAAATAATGTAAAATGACAAAAATAACCTATCTAGGATTGTGGTAGTGACACCAGGTTTGTCTCTAGATGCTTGGTTTGCCAACAAGTAAAGGCAGAACGTCAGAGACCAAGTGGCTTGCTTCAACCTTTGTCCATTCCCGAGTGGAAGTGGGAACACATCACTATGTATTCATTTCTGGATTGACTCAATCACCCCGTAGAAAAGATACTATATGGGTGATAGTAGACAGGCTAATCAAGTTAGCACACATAACCCTTTCAAGGTGGGGTTGTCTACAGGGAAGTTAGTAGAGTTATACATGCGGCAGATTGTGAGGATCTATGGGATACCAGTCAGTATTATCTCAGATCAAGACAACCATTTTACCTCTCATTTCTGGAGGAGTTTACATAAGAGTTTGGGGACTCAACTGAAGTTCAACACTGCTCATCATCCACAGTCAGATGGACAGTCTGAGAGGACCATTCAGATCATAGAAGACATATTGAGGACTTGTGCCTTAGATTTTGGGAGATCATAGAAGAACCATCTACATTTGGTAGAGTTTTCATGCAATAACAGTTATCAGGCCAGTGTTAGCATGACTCCTTTTGAGGCATTATATGGACGGAGATGCCATACTCTACTATCTTGGGATGATGTTGGAGAGCGACTGTTACTTGGCCCAAAGATGATTATGGATGCAGCAGACAAGGTCCGACAGATTCGAGACCAATTGAGGATAGTCCAGGATAGACATAAACATTGGGCGAATAAAAGTAGAAGGCCATTGGAGTTTGTAGCTAGGGACTTTATATTTATGAAGACTTCCCTAACTCGCAACACTATCAGGTTTGGTAGAGGGGAAAAGCTCAATCTAAGATATATTAGGCCTTTTGAGATATTAGACAAGGTAGGGGCAATTGCTTATAGACTAGCATTGTCGCCTAACATAAAGGGAGTACACAACATATTTTATGTCTCTCAGTTTCAGAGATATATAACTTATCTAAGTCATGTACTAGATCATTCAGAGCTCGAAGTAGGCCCTAGCCTTACTTACTCAGAGCAGCCGGTGGGGATCCTTAATCATAGAGAGAAGAGACTGCGCAACTAGACTATTCCATTAGTTTGGGTTGCTTGGATGCACCACTCCCAGGAGAGTCTACCTGGGAGAGAGAAGGCGGGATGAGGGAGAACTATCCCTATTTGTTTGAGATTTGATGTACTTTTTCTTTTTCCTAATCCTAAAATTTCGAGGACAAAATTTTTAAATGAGGTAGATTTGTAACCCCACTTTTCCATTTTTCCAAATAAAAACCCAATCATTTTTCCAAAAATCTCTATTAATTCTTATTACTTAGCTAGGCAATGGCAATTTTGGTAATTTCTATATAGAGGGATTGGTTATCTATAGATTATGGAGAAGTGGAAAATTGTAAATACCTAGAAGTGAAGGAGCATTTTGGTAATTTAATTATTACTTTAGCACCCTCCATTTAAGGAAGGACATAGTTGTAAATAGTTGTAAGTGGAGTGACATAGTTATGAGTAGAGTAGCGTAGTTGCAAATATGATTATGATTTTGGTAATTTTCAACAATTCTATAATTAGGATGACCTCATTAGCCAAGTGAATTAGTGATAGAACCTTCTAGATCCTCCTTAATTAATCCTACTTAGTCTTAATTAATCCCAAGAAACATTCCATGGAATCTAGCATATCTTTGAGAATATTCTTTGGAATATTCTAAGGAATATTTTTTGGGAAGATGCTACTTAGGACTAGATTATTCCTAATTGTACCTATAAATACCTTTAATTGTCATTAGTCTTAATCGTTCCTATTTTTCCACCTAATCCTAATGATCGTGTCAATTTGTATCAGTGTGTCCATTCCCATTTCAGTAGCAATCGAGTTATTATATCTATATTCTTTCCGTGATCGACACGACACACCCATTTCTACTCGTCCTTCGTGTCCCGGGTCCGACCCCGAAGACATAGACACATCCAGTACAATTACCAATACAATTTTGTGTCCTATTTACTGTGTCTACAGGACATGGAAACTCTTCCACACCCTAACCATAACTTTGCTGTCCTCGTTGCCATGGCTGCCGGAGACGATTCACCTGACCCTATTGTCTTCCAACGAACTGCTACGCCCACCAGAGCCGTCGAGTAACTAGACTGCACCGCCAGCTGCGTCTTACTACAGTCGTGTCCAGCAATGAAACAAAGTCACATCGTGCATCGAGCGCCACACCAGATCTCGAGTTATATTTCCTCAAATCTGCAGCTATCGAGCACCGTGTCCTCGAGTCTGGAGCCCTCGATCAATGTATCGTTTGCCGAAGAACCATCGGCGACCTTTCTTGATCAGCAGTCGGGCATTGAAACCATCTCATCGACGAGTATTGTAGCCATATTTGGCCATCTTAGGGCTAGAGCTGTCGTCGAGAGGGCTAGCGACACTTCTTCGCAATCGTCTTCAGAGCGCTACTGTCATTTCCTGGTGCTACAGCGTCATGCAGCCACTAGCGCCGTCGACTGAGCAAGGTGAAAACTCTCATCCCCATCCCCTCTTCCTCTAGATCCTTCCTGAAACCTCTCTCCTTCTTCCTCGACTTCTTCTTCATCTTCTTCTTTATGACCTTTCTTCTTTTCGATCTTCTTCTTTTCCTCATTCTTCTTCTTCTTCTTCTTCGTTCTTCTTCTTTTCTTAGCTCTGCTCGAGATATTTCAGAGAGAGAGAGAAAGAAAGTAGTATGGGTTAGATTTGATGAGACTGGGCTGGGTCCTATAGGCTGTGGGTCGAGCCAGGAAAAAGAATAAAATAAAATAAAATAAAATCTTGTGGGTTGGGCTTAAGCCCAGAAAGAAAAGAGAAAAGAAAAAAGAAATAAGAATAAAAGTTATGTGGGCCGAGGCCAGGCCCAAGCCAAGGTAGCTAGGCTGGGCTGTGTTAGTTGTTAGTGTATAATTTATTAGTATTTAGTTAGCGATTTACTAATATTTTATATTAGTAATATTGTACAAATGACTAATATATTAGTTTCTAAATTCTTCATAAATTTCTAATTTATTAGTTATTAGTTAGCTACTAATTTTGGTTATTTATGGCTAATTTTTACTCATATTTATAATTTATAATTTTTCTTAATTAATTTAACTAGCTAATTAATTATATATTTTCTAAATATTTTGTAGCTAATTAGCTATTAGGTATTCTTAGAATATTCTAGAATGCTTTAAGATATTTTCAATTAGCATTTAACTAGTCCTTAATCATTTATAGGTGGTTTAGCGACATCTTACGACCTTCGGGAGAAAGGCAAGTACACTACGTTTGAACTATATTTGTATTAATGTCTTGTATTTTCTATTGGACACTTGATGACACAGAGATGTTTATTGTACTTATTGTTCTTATTAGATATGTTGGGATTAGGGGAAATATTTAATTTGCATGTAGCAAAACCCCTTAGTGTAATATTGTTGATAGTCTAACCACACATCGTGCACGTGTGATTAAGTCATACCACATTATATTGTTCTATTATACTACCAGCGATCACATGTAGATTAATATTTTAAATCACTTTTACATTGATTAATTTTTCATTATTTTAGTTATTGTACCATTAATCAGTTATATTTTAGTCTATATCATTGAAGCTTTATAGTTTTACATTATATGTTCATTTTATAGGGTTGTACTTTGCTAATGTCCTGATTGTATCTATTGCAGGTGAGTTGGACAAGATAATGTTCACTTGCTACTACCGTCCAGCTGAAGACGTAGTCAGAGATGGCCTAGTTCAGGAGGTGGAGCTAGTTGTAGATACAGAGAGCTAGAGTATGATGTCTTAGTTCTAGTATTAATTCATGTTGTTTTTTGATGATATTTCATGTAGTTGGATGATTATAGGAATAGTAGCTTAGGAGTTACTTTACTATTCATCGGATCTGCCTCTAGATTTTCTCTGTAAAATTATACTCTGAAAGCATAGTAGTATATAATGTGGTGATTGCTCTTGATGATATGATATATATGCTATGATGAGAGATTGATCCGATATCTTTATGATAAATAAGGTTTATACAACTAACTATCACTATATTCATAGTGTAGGCTGGGCGTGTTCGACTCGTATCCAGTTATTTGGGAGCGGGTCGTGATAGTAGTACAAACTAGGTACATGTTGCACACTTATGAGGATACGCTTGTCACTAGACTCCGATGTCAAGTGCACATCACCGATGCCTACAACTACAGACGTCATCTTGTCGACCATACGTCCAAACCTGCAGATACGGTATGACGTGAAGATCTACCTTTACGGAGTGGTGTGATATGATTCTCCATGTCCATGACCTAGTCGTCGTCATAACACATGCTTCAAGGTTCCTTTGTTTTGATTGCTGTGATGATGATATCTCCCATTGCTATGAGATCCTCCTGATCATCATTTCCTTTAGCCTTCTCAACTTTAAGCTTCATGAATTTTCTTTTGATATGACCCTTTTCACTATAGCGATAGCAACCTTCATTGCGGTCTACGGTCGCAAGATCCCGAGAACTCTCCCGTGTCCTAGCCTATGTCATGAGTCTTTTCTTCCCATAGGAAGCTACCAGAGCGGACTCTTGCGACGTTTCAACTTGCTTGCGCCGGACCTCCTCATATAATAAACTACTTTTGACTGCCTCCATCATGACGACACCAGCCGGTGCGAAGTTGCTCACCATACGGCCAATGTTTTCTAGCTTTTCGCTAGAGAACTCAAAATTAGTAGGGCTAGAAGCTCATCATCAATCACCATCTTCATCGTAGACAGCTGATTGATGATATCCTAAACCTCGTTCAGGTGTTGTGCCACTGAGGCACCCTCCGTGTACTTCAAGTTGATGAGTTGGCGAATAAGAAACACCTTCTTTCCATCCGTCTTTCTGTCATACAACGAATGCAACTTCTTCTAAAATGCTTTTACCGAACTCTCCATAGACATATGGTGAAACATCGAATCATCTAACATTGATGGATGAATCCAATGGCCTTCTGATCCAGTCGTTTCTAGTCTTCAATGGCTTTCTCCGTTGGCTTTATGTTGTCACCCTTCAATGGACCATACAATTCCTTGCACCAGAGTAGTGTAGGAATGAAATCGTAAAGCAGAATACTCTAGAGGGGGGGTGAATAGAGTAGACAGCAGAATATTGCTAATTAAAAAAGTTATTAGCAGTTAGATCACAAATATAAAAATAATCACAAAATAAATGACAGTAATAAAAGAGTGATCAGAAGGCAAACACAAACACAGAGATTTATACTGATTTCTCTCTTGTGAGGACTAGTCCAGTCGGAAGAACTCTAGCTTCCAGTTGAATCTACTATTGGAAAATCCTGCAAGTTTTTATACGAAGTCCTTGCAACTTCTACAAATATGAGCTTTGATATGAAGAACTCGACCAACTTCAATTGTGAAGATTCAATCTTCAATCAAGCCTTTGATTACAATTGTACTGAAACTTCTAGACCGCACCACACTGGCAAATTGACTAGAGGATTGTAACTGGCTTGGGATTTGAAAATTGAAGCTTTTTAGAACTCTTTGGAAGAAATGTGAGCTTTATAAGAGAAGAGATTGAAAGTGAATTGGTGATTTGAAATGATCGAAATTCTTCTCTATTTATAGTTTTTCCAAAGGCAGAACTCTGGCAAAATTTGGGCAGAATTCGGACAGAACTCTTTGTAACCAACCGCAACTGAAGGGAGACCAAGTTCAAAATTAAACGTTCACATAACGTTCAACTTGGCCGAACTCTGGCCGAGTTCTATCAGGATTTGATCAGTTGATTTTGTGAAAAATAATTTTAGCTTTTTGAAAAGTCCTTCAGAAGCTTTTTGTAAAATAGATGTTTTTTAAAAACATAGGTCATTTTAAAAAGATAGGTCAGTTTTGAAAAATGATTTCGGATAGCCTATTTGCCAGTACGACTTGGTGTACAATATATTCCTAGACTCAATAAAATGAAAAATTACATTGCTTTGAAGGAAATACATTCTTGAGTGGCAAACAGCTTCGATCTTGAACGGAGTAGATTTCTATCTTTGATCAGTGTCCAAAACGTCGTTAGTAAACATCTGAATTGATTCGTATATCGAGACAAAGTTTGATCAATTATTATAATCAGGTTTGATCGTGACCAATGGCCAACAATCTCTCCCATTTTGATAATTGACAAACCGTGACCGATATAACATCTTGATTTTGATCAAGTCAAAAGTGTACCGAAAGTACCGAGAGATAAAATGAAAAAAATTATTCATAACCTGTATCCATGAAGATGTTAGATCTTATTTCTCCCCCGTTGTCACTTAGCAAAATAATTACAAAAGAGAAAAGCTCCCCCGCAATAAATGCATAAGTAACAATCAGTAAAGAAACACAAAAAAATATGAATAAAGACATTAATTCTAACATTATTGCAACACAGGCATGGTATAAATATGGACAAAAAATAAGATAAATATATATGGTATAAATAACACTGGCATGGTATTTGTCACAGGCAGTTTATATGAAGCATAAAGAAAGATAATGCTATAAAGCCGAAACAAATAAAATGCTAAGCTGAATAATAAACTAAACTGAGACATATGCCAAACTGAGGCCTAAAAACATGTCTATTAAATGTCACAAATCATATCCAAAAATAAAAGAGTACTGATAATATCTTGAAATGCCGGAGCATGTCCAAGTAAACATAAGACAAAAAAGACAGTCTCAAAAAGTAATATCTCAAAAATCATCCTCATCCTCATCCTCATCATTATCGGCTGCAGTGCCAGCACGTCCAGATGGACCAGCTCCAGAAGTGCCGGCTCCAGAAGTATGTGAAGTAGCACCAGAAGTACGATACCAATCGTATACGTTCCCTGGCTGGAACAGATAGTGGATCGCCTCATCATCAATGCAGTAGCCAGATACAGAAGGGTCTCGAGGAAGAGAGCTAGCAGAGTGACCCGTCTGTGCAAATCTCAGATCGGCAAAGGAGTTGGCAATAGCCTGGAACCGAGTCACTTCACAGAACTTATGTTCCCTGGAGGTGTCAACGAAGAATGTCTGCAGATCTGATAGATGCTGGTGAATACCCTCAAAGGTCACAGGGTAAGACTGAGGAGGACCAGGTGCTGTAGGAGTAGGTACGGGAGGAGCAGGTGCATTAGGTGGAGGAACCGTGGCAATGCTGCGACAAAAAAGTTTGAGGAACTTGGGCTCAGGGTCAAGAGCACAAGGGGATAAGTCAATATCAAATCTCTGAAAGATGCGTGGGATGATTGTCACCTCCGTTTTTTGTATACGTATTTACAGTATACGCGTACGGGATCCTGTCCAGTATTTTTACTTGTCTTGTCTTGCTAGCTGATTTTGATTTAATCTTGTTTAGGTTCATCATGGTTTAACTTTGTTTATTTTGGTTTGCTTGGTTTATTTTGGTTCAACATGCTAAACCTCCTATCTACCACCATCCCCTTTATAAAGCCACCTACTTTTCTCTCTCCTCATAAATCCTCATAACTTCTTCTTCTTCTTCTTCTTCTTCTCCATTAAAACCTCTCTCCCTCCATAGACAAGTGAACCTTTCTCTCACTCAAGAACCCATTTGGATGGTTCCAATGGTTTTCTAGCATGATTCTCTTCCACTTTAGAACTTAGAATTTTTATTTTGAAGCATGGATTTTTGTAGATCTAAAAAATTGCCTTTTTCGGAAACTTGGAGTTTTAATCTATTTAACTTCTTCATTTGCATATTTTGATGGTTCTATGTGGTAAAGAATTTCGTTCTACCCCATTTTGACCTAAGGAAGTCCGAATTTGGACTCCGGACGGAGAAATGGAGGAGTTTTGAAGTTTTTGGCCATGGTTCGTTCTTCCCGGATTCGTCGGGAAGACGAACAGTGGTCTGCTGGACGCATGGACTTGTCATGCGCCCAAAGCAGACCTCTTCCCCCCATGTGGGTGCATATATATGCCCCTTTTGGGCGTATAGGTGCATTCCCATTTGTGCGCATAGCCTTGTGTTGGCACATGGCTTTTAAAGCATGTCTCAGCACTTGCCTTTTCCCTTAGCCTTTGGCCACAAGGATCCAACCCACTGCTTGGGCACATAGGGCAGCATCCTTTGGGCTAATAGAGCATCCTCCCCTCCATGTGGGTGCATATGTGTAGCCAGTATGGGTGCATGACTTGGGTATGGCACATGGCCTTCACCCGTAATGCATAAACCCCTTCTCCATTCCTTGGCACTTGGCCATGCAAGTGCCTTAGCCATGTAGGCACCCATGTTTGGGCTCATAGCCACCCTCATGTGGGTGCATAGGAACCCCCCATGTGGGCGTATAAGTCCCCTTCACTTTCGTACATGGATGCCCATGATCCTCATGCTTTGGTTTTGCATTGTTTCGGCTTATCGCATCTTTTACGACTTGTGATTTTATGCGATTTTCTCGCTATTGATCTTTATGACACGATGTGACTCGTGCGTGCCACGACTAGGCATGGAACGACTCGACACGGCACGACTTGTGCAAGTCTCAGTACGACTTGGCACGACTTGGCACGATTTGCACGATTTTGTTTGATCGTTGCACGGCTTTCTATACTTTTGTTAAATAGAAAATTGCGACATGACTTGTGCAAGCCGTGGCACGGCTTAGCAATGATTTGGCATTTTCTCTTTTGTCATGACATGTACTTTCCTCTATGTATGCTCTAAGCTATGTTGTCTTCCTTACATCGGTGGCCGTCGGGCGCACTCAGGATATGTCTCTTTTGCTTACATGATGATCTGCTATGATCACAACCATGATGAGTGAACACGAAATGATTAATAACATGTAGTGAACCATGATGGCGGCCCGTCGTGGCGCGTCCCTAAAAAGTAACAAGTACAAGTAACATGACATGATAGTGGCCCATCGTGGCGTACTCCAGACAAGAACATGACAAGTAACATGACATGATAGTGACCCGTTGTGGTGCACCCCTGACAAGTAACCTTGACATGTAATCCATGAACGCTGTTAAGATGGCTAACTTGACATGCTAGTAAATTCTCTTCTTGAACACCGTGGGTGATTGTATTGAATGTGCTTGTATAAGCTACCAGTCTTGTCTCGCATCATGTCTAGGATATGTATCCCTGCTTACCACGGTCAGGGATTCATACTGAATCTGACTAGGTTAATGACTAGATTGATCAAGTAGAGCATATAGAGAGGTATTTCGGCTACTGGCAATCCCGTTATCTGGGCGTCTTTTTTGATAGACTTGTAGCCTGCCGACGAGTAGGGCACATTTCTAGTTCACTGTTATGTGGGGCACTACATGGAACAATTACTATGCACACTGTCATGTGTTGTATCCAAGTCACCTAACAAGTCAAGACAACTCTTAACATGAACCTTGTGCCTGGATAACCTGGATAGTCTGCAGGGCTTGTGGCCATAGGAATATCTCATTGCATCTTGCTAGTAATTAGGCTTGTGATAACCCTAGCTAGTTAACTCTCAAGCCGTACTCTTGCTTGGCCGTGAATGATTGAATGGAGTCCCATCTTGTCTAGTCTTGTCTAGGCCCAGTACATGGCTACCTCTGGACACGATTGTTTATGCTTTACTCTATCGATAATTGGTTAGAGGCTAAGTTCTGTTCATGTGAAGGGTTACAACTCCGGTCCTTGTTTGGTTCACGGGTTGTAACTTGGTTACCGGAATAGTCCTTTAGTTATTTTATCGTTTATCACCCTGTTATCTTTACTCATGTCTTATGTTATTTTTTTCTATGATTTTATGTGTTGATATGCTGGTTTTAGTTCTTAAGTGAAGCCTTCTTTGTGGCAATTGCTTTTTCTGGGGTCTGACCCAGCTGGTTTTATATGGCCAGATTTTGGAGCAGCTTCTGAGGATCTCCCAGCCTTCCTGCCTGATGGTGACCACTAGAAGGAATCCTGGCAACGAGTGGGTTCTTATTTTGCTCTCCCACTTTACTGTAAAAATATTCTTTTGAGGCGTTTAGCCGCCGAGCAAGTGTTAGCTCATTTGTAACTTTACTTACTGTCTGCCTACGGGCTGTAACATGATTGACAAATCCTAGGGTTGATCATGTATGACTTAAACTCTTGCTAGTCTTCACATTTTGTATGACTAGCTTCTTGATCATTTGAATATATAATGTATGGGACGCCTTACTTTGTATGTCTGATGATCAACCATCTTGTTATATTTACTTGCTTGCTTGAGATTGAGATACTAGGCTTGTTCTTGACCTTAAGAGACTGATGGCTTGTATTAAACCCTCATGCATCTAGGCAGCCGTGACCGTATTTCAAGGTAGAAATTTACTTTAACGTACATAGCAGACTATGTCTGTCCCCCGCTCTCCAGTATTCTGGTTCTGGGGCGTAACACAGTTTGAGTGGTGGCCCATACAGGTCTTGTAAATTAAAATGTATAAGGGTTTTACCGGATAGATTGTTTTCCATAAATAAATTCACTTTATTTATTGTGTTTCTGGGAAAATTACTACTGTGGGAATTCGATCTAGAAGACGATCGCTTTATCCCTTAGACTATGCGAAGAAGAAAAGCTCTCAAAATTTTGACAGTAAGTTAGATAACTATGTATCTGTACAATGAATGAGAAAAAGAACTCTATTTATAGAGTCAAAATAACTGAAAGGATAACTGTCTTCACAGCCTTTGCCTAGTTAAAAATCACGCAGGATTTAACATACGCAAGGTTGTGAGCAGTTACTGGACGTGGCCTGTAACTGTTGGACACATGGCAATCATGCATGAGTCGTGTGCAAGTTACAGGACACGAAGGCGAGAGATCAGTGGTATGGCTGCCACGTACTCTAATTTGATGAAATCTATGCAGACTTGTTGAAGACGAAATCCACGCAGACTCGGGGCAGAAAGCTTCAAAATCCACGCAAACTTGGGGCAAGGAGCTTCAGGATCCACGCAGACTTGGGGCAAAAAGCTTCAAAATCCACGCAGACTTGAGGGAAGAAACTTCAGAATCCACGCAAACTTGAGACAGAAAGCTCAAAATACACGCAGACTTGAGGAAGTAACATATAGGTTCAAAATACACGCAGGCTTGAGCCAGAAGGCTCAAAATCCACGCACGATTGAGGCAAGACTGCCAGCTGTCTTGATTCGACGTGCCTCGACTAACACAAAATCTCTGACAGTGATTGCTTTTGTCAGTCACATTAAATGACAAGAAGCTCTTTTGGTACGCCAACTTGACGAAGGCTGAGTCTTGCTGAAGAAGATTTCGAAAGTCACGCAATAGTCGGCTGTGATCTCTCGAGTTCTGTGCATACGTGGCATACGAGAAGACATTCCTCGACTGTCGTGCTATCAGTCATGATGATACTCTGACAAATGATGAGCTGTCTCCCAGCGTGACTTTTTTAATATTGTCCTGATCAACTCAGCGTGACTTTTGGACCTTGTTCTGATCAACTCAGCATGACTGTTCATTTTTAAGGCCTACAAAACCCCCTTCAAAGTTTTCGAGAAAATGATAAATTATTTCGAAATACTTTGAAATCGAGATGTTAAAAATGAATTTAGTCACACTGAGATGACTTTAAAGAGATATTTATTCCTGAATGATTGGACTGTTGGGATTCTGTGTAGTTAGGATCCCGTATCAATCTCCTAAATCGAGGCAAATCATGATGGGTCGTTTGGAATTCTTCATAAGCCTATAAATAAGCCATAGATTACTTCTTCCTTCTTTACTTGCATTTGAAAGAGAGAACCCACAGAAGAGAACTTCATCTTCTCCGACGAACTCTTTCTTCCCCAACTTCTTCTTCTCCTTTCTCAGCAGCAATGGCTCCCAAGAAAGCTGATGCTCAGGCCAAGGGAAAAGCCCCTGCAACTTCTTCGCGTGCCACTACTGACAGACTTCCTCGACAGGAAGTCACGCAAGCTTCTATGCATCGTAAGTGATGGGAGAACATGAACTGTTAAAGACGACTTTGATGAAGATGAACTCCACATAGAATTTTTAGGATCTTAAGATAATAAACTTCAGAAATATATCCCTCCTTCTTAGGGCAAAGGATATTAATAAATTATGCCCCCTCTTTAGGGTCGGCCATACTTCACATCTTCGTGTTTACGAAGCTCTGTGTTCCACGCAAAGGAGCATGACTCTCATGACTCTGCGTGACTTTTCACGTTGGCAGAAATGTCCATGTTTGAAATAGTCACGCAGCTTTCATGATGATGCTGCATGATTTTTCATATGTTGACAGAGATGTCAATATTGAATTATTCACGCAGACTTCTGAGAGTCATCTTCTGGATTAGATTAGTCTTGATCTGTCAGCGTATTTTTTTGTCATTTTTACTTAAATGTGATTCTGGCAATGATGCGTGACTTTCATCCTAATCTGTCTGAACGTTGTGTAAATTAGTCATCTGCGTGAATAAATCACTCAACATGTCATGGTAGTATATCCATATGGAGTCTGCGTGACTTTTGGAACTTCCTTCAAATACTGTAATACACGCATAGACATAGATATATCTGACTTTGTTTTCTGTCATTTTTTGTAGTGAACATCCGAAGCGAAGAAGCGGATTATGAGGGGTGCTTGAGTTTCTCATTTAAGCATGATCTATCTCATGTGCAATTCCCTCAATTTGATCTTTCTGAAGCAAGACTATCATTGTTGGCCAATCAAGATCATACAACCCTGCTCTGTTTGATGAATGGACAACCTTTTCAGAGTCTGGATCTGGTATCCCACAAGAAACCAGCATTCTTGTTCGGAGATGCCATAGCACAGAAATCTCAGCCGAAGGGCATCAGAGAGAAGGTGTGCTTCTACTTCGAAGGGGATGTAAAACAACCCATGTACTGGCCAAAGGTTTCCAGGGGTTTGTCAATTATGAGACTTATGCATGCCAGCTATCCAAGAAAGATGTCCTGGTATTTGACAGAATATCAGCAGGCGAAGGCAAGCCGTATTATTTACAGGAAGAATAGATTTTTCAGTGCCCCAGAAGACCATGTATCAGTGTTTCGAGGTTTGAAGCCTGGATGCATACCACCTGAAGACTCAGCCATATTGATGTCGTTCAGGATGCCCATTTTCATAAACGAATTCATGTCTAACAAGAATGCATTCTATCCGACCGATTCGACGCCGAGGATGAACGGTCTAATGAATCAGGAGAATGTGAGATGGAAGACTTTAGTCCACTGGGCTTTGGAGAATTTTGAAACTGAGCTGAAGAAGATAAATCTCTATGATGCCGTCGTCAATTCATCCTACGGCTTCAAGCCTAACCCTTTTCTGTTCCTGGCTTTGGTTGAGAGGTACAACCATAGGATGGGAACCTTTATGACTCCGAAAGGAGAGATGGGCTTTGCCCTTCATGAGATGGAATACATCTCACACCTGCCTTCAGGCTCACTGCCGTATGAGGAATACGTTCCCACGACAGAAGAGCTAAACTTTCTGTCAGAACAGAACCCAGAGATGGTACATCTATTTGAAGAGATGATATGTCATTTTGGCACATGTACTCTATATTATAAGGGTTCCAAAGATGAAGCAGGCAACCACATACAGAAGTGGATGTCGTACCTTTTCATGAATCGTAAAAAGGATGAGAAGAAAGTAAATGAGAAGAGATGGTACCAGATTAGCAACTTCAAGCCTCTCTCTGAAAGTGAAATCACTTATCTCTTGGAGAAATATGACTGCAAGGATTTTACCATCACTGAAGACTGGTACGAGTTCAAAGCTGGAACCACTTTCAGTTCTTATGTGAGGCAGAGTGGCAAGAGTCTGTCAAGGAACGGTCACTTGGCCGGATTTCTATCTCTGTGGTTAAGAAGATTCATCGTTCCTGGCTCCAGCTCCTTGGACAGGATACACAGAGGTGTTATCTTTGCAGCGGTGCGCCTTGTGTATGGTTACAAGCTGGACTTATTATCAGCGATGACCTGTAGGCTAAATGCAGGTCTTCAGATTTTTGTAACTAACATGCTGTCTGCTCAGAGGCTGATGACTGAAGAATTCCCAAGGATAGAGATGCCCTTCACGTATCTTTATGGTTGGCTTCTCCTTCATCATGATGGTCTAATACCTCCAGGGGCAGGAGGGAGTAGCAGTCTTTTTCTGGAGAGGTACTCTGGAGAGACGTTCTGGAAAGTTCACACCCTTCCAGAATGCAGAAATGTCTTGAATCGGGCATCACATTGGTCTATCCAATGTGTCCCTCCACCACAGGGCTATGAGAGTATGCCCTTAAATATGATGGACGGAGATATAGGGAACAGGCTAGACGATGTAGCCTTTCAATGGTTGCAGAGGATCCGGCCTTCTCATCTAGTATACCGTCACGAAGAAATGGCATATCTGGAGCCATATTTACCAAGCCAATTTGCCTGACAATTCGGATATGACCAACTCTACGTTGGGAACGCCACCACTTGCCTATCTGCTCGTGGAGGGCTTATCGACGGAGCTCGTGCTTGGAGATATTTTGCGGCTAGGGATACAAAAGTTGTATTCTCTATGCCTAATCCTTTGTCTAGCTCGAGGCCAAAGATGCTTTACACGTATGGTCGCTTCTATGTGTCGTCGAGCACCTTCAGGCCGAGTTTCAATCTAAAGACCTTTGTTGCGGAGGATGAATCGAAGAGGTTAAAGAAGAGGATTGTTATTCAACATTTCCCTCCGGAACCCGAAGATGAAACAACGGAGGTTGAACCTCTATATGAATTATTTTAGAAGGGAAATTTTCCTGATGAAGTTCTCCCCCCTATATTTGTATCTCTTTCTAAGAGGAAGAGAAGCGATGAATCTGAGACTGTCTCCAAGAGGAGTACTAAGTCCCCAACATCTAGAAAAAAGAAGAAAGGAGTCTCAGTGACTGCTACATCATCTTTAGGCGGTATCTCGGTTGATGAGGACGATGTCGCTGATAAAGACGAAAAGACTGATGAAGACGACGCTCCTTTGATAAGGAGGTCAAGAGGCAAATATGTCAAGAAGTCTGTCAGCAAAATTAAGGGCAACAAACTCCTAGAAACGATCATGAGTGGAGGAGTTTTTCCAGAAATCAATGAAGCAGCTTCTACTGAGAAGACCGAATCTGATGATATTCACCTTGCAACAGCTTCAACTGAACAGACTGAAGTAGAGTCTGTTCAAGCTAAGGAAATAACTACTCCGACCACAAGTGGAGTAGCTATTGAACCCTCGGTAACGAGGATAATTCCATTTGAGCATGGGACATAGGGCGTCATTCAAGCACTGGATGACCAGATTGATTACTCTGAAGAAGCAACAGCTCCAGAAGAAGTGACAAAACAGTCAGAAGTTCCTGAAACTCAAGCTGAAGAAAAATTTCTTTGGCCAGAGGCGATGAAGACGTGCCGGCGTCTGAGCTATCAGCTGCTGATGATCTGTTAAAGAATTTTTGTCAAGACATCATTCTTCGAACCGATATTCCAGAGACAACCGAACCGGCAGCCAATACCGAGCTTGCTATTGTCACTGTCCCTGAGACTCATGAAGATGTGAATATCATTGACTCCGAATCAGAAGCTCATCCTGAAGATGAGAAAGAAGAAGAAGCTGAAGGAGGAGAAGACTGGCATGCTGGCACTTCTGCTCCTTATGATGAGGATAAATTAAAGGGGAACAGAATGGCACTTAGTCCCGAACCTGCTCAATCTTCAGATAATGCTTCGGCTTCCAGTAATTCTGGAGCTGGAAGCAGCCATATGAAGCAGGTGTCGGATACAATCATGGACCGGCTACGAGAAGATGCCAGACTCCCTTCACATATTGAATATGAACCTCAACCTGGTAGAACTTTATTTCAAATTCTATTTCTGCTATTTTTTTATATGCTGATATATATATTTTTTTCTTTGACTGTAGGAACTGCTGCAGCAATGAGTTCGACTCATGCTCCGCTTATCCATGCTGATGCTGATGCTGATGAAGGGAGTTCACACGTACCAACTTCTCCAGTCGCACATACTTCTGTTCCCAGGACAGAGAACATTCAGGCTTCTTCTTCCATGATGACAGCGACTCCTGGATTTGAGACTGGGCTAGCAAGAACTCTGGAAATGTATTCAGAAATCATTTACTCATATCTAGATACATATTCCAGACGTTTCTTGAAGGATGAAGCTATGCCTTTTTCTGATCTTCGAACTATGGTCAAGTTCCCGCTCATGGCTCTGCGACATGCTGGTTGCGAGTCTCAGTGCATCTTCTTTGAACATCTCATAGATGAATTAGAAGCAACGATCCAAAAATACTGGGAGACTAAGAAGGAAGACCTTCAATCTTTAACTGCAACTGAGATTAATCAATTAGAGCATGAAGCACAGTCCCAACAAGCAGCTTTTGAAGCATTTCTTGCCTCTTCTACTGAGAAATTAGTAGAAAAGGGCGAAGAAATATTAGCTACTCGTCAAAGAGTAGAGCTTCTAGAGAAGGATAAAGCGTCCAAGACTGAAGAGCTGAAGAAATTGAAAGAGGAATTGGCTCGACTTCAAGAACGAATTACTGCCATGGAAACAGAGCAAGCTGAGGTGGCTGCTGTTTATATCTCTGAAGCTGAACGCTGTGAAATTCTTCAGAAGGAACGAGAACAGATGCAGGCGGAACAGATTGAAGAAGTCAACCGTCGTCAGTCTGCTATCATTACTTTTGATGAACATAATGTTACAGTGGAAGCAGCGGAACGAGTTCGCAAGACTCATGAAGAGAAATTGAATGCTGCTCTTGAACGCATCAGGGAGCTAATAACTCCCAATAAGTGAATCTTTTTCATTCTCACTTGTATCCAATGTTTTTGATTATGAATAAAAATGAGAATTTTTGATCTGATTTATGGTTTTGCTGTTTTGATAATGATATAGAAAATATGTTCAGAGGTAAATAACACGTGACACATTTCAATAGAATAGAATATATAAACAAGCTTTGTAATTCTATCAGATGATATTAAACCAGAAATAATCTTAGTTTAATACTGATTAAAAAAAATAGAATTCAGACATAAAATATCTTTGAACTCGATTTTTCATGAACAGATAAACCGTCAGGTATTAATGAACGGGTGAACCGTCGGATGAATATGATAAGTAAACGAATGAACCGTCAATGAACGGGCGAACCGTCAGATGAATGTAATGGACGGATGAACCGTCAGGCATTAATGAACGGACGAACCGTCAGATAAATGTAATGAACGGGTTAACCGTCAGATTATAATGAACGGATGAACCGTCGAGTAGAATAGAATACACAAACAAACTTTGTAATTCTATCGGATGATATTAAACCAGAAATGATCTTAGTTTAATACTGATTGGAAAAATAGGATTCCGACATAAAGATATCTTTGAACTCAATTTTTCATGATCTTTAGATTCGGAAATCAAAAGACTAGATAATGAATGAACGGGTTAACCGTCAGATTATAATGAACGGACGAACCGTCGGATGGATATAATAAATGAACGGATGAACGGTCAGGCATTAATGACTTTCTTCAGAACGGTCAATAGAAACCATGTTGGAGGACAGAATGTTGCAGTAGAAATCACCGATACTCGTATCGGAATCCCAAGAAGTGGTACTAGAAGAATCAGATCTTTTATCTTCGTCAGACTCGGGATCTTCATGGATAATATTGATAAAAGGAGTAGGAGCAATATAGCCCAATCCGTATTTTGTCCTTCCATATTTCAGAGGAGGAATCCGGACAGGCATTTTTCTTCCTTTGCCATTATTGAGGCCAGTCCTGAAGTCATAGCCCATATTTTTAATGATGTCTTTAGATTGCTGACTATAACGACGTAGTTGTAATCTTCCAGTATCATCATTCTTGTCATCATCTTCTAAATCAGAAGGACTTTGGAGCCCTTTGTAAAAGAATATTGGAATGTCTTCTGGCTTTCTGCTGGAAACTAGAAAGTATGAAGATTGTACAGGTTCTAGGGATACATCTGTATGAACAGTCTATATAACTCCTATGGTTATTGTGCTCAAGTCATCTAACAAATGTAAATAACTATGAACATAATTACACACATCAGCGTACTGCAAAGATGGAGACTTTTCATTAAATGTAAAAATAGCAATATTTACATTGGGAGAAGGCTGAGCCTTAGAGATCTTAGCCAAGTCAATGACTAAAGGGGAAGAAGAAGAACGAGAAGAAGCTTTGTTTCGATTAAGATCGATAACAAATGGCTCAGAAGAGGTGAGCTCCCTTGAAGCTTGAGATGGAAGAGTAATCCGCCCTCCAACTGGAATTAGCAGAGTATCCTGTGAAGATACAGGAACTGTAGTATGCCCACTAACAGGGATGATCATTGTATCTTGAGCAGACGACTGAGGTAACGGAGAGATCCGTCCACTCACCGGAATGATGAAAGAACCTTCTCCGGAGGATTTGGGAGATTGTTGCTGAGTAGTTCGACCTTTAACAGGGATTATTAAATTCTCACTTTGTGAATCCTCTTTCTCCATAGCTTGTATCACCCTTGTATACTCTTCTTCGTACATTCGGGAATCATTGAAATAAGCTTCGACCCCATGGAAGGGATTTATATCAGCAACTTCTTTTTGTACTCTTCCATTGTTATCAATGTACTTAAAATACTGATGAAGAGTAGAAGGCACCACATTATTTTCATGAAGAAAGGGCCTCCCAAGAAGAAGATTGTAGGATCCCACGATCTCGATCACATAGAAAGTGACTTTGGATCTGAAATCACCTATCTGAAGCTTTAGATGAATCTTTCCTAAAGGCTCGCTTCGGCTTTGATTGAATCCCAGGATAGTAGTAACCGTCTTGGAGAGCTTGTGAAGAGGAATTTTTAGTTCATCCAACAGACTCTTTGGCATTATACTTATAGTAGACCCTGGATCAATGAGGATACGATCTATCTTCATTGTATCGATATAACCAGTGTAGTAGAGAGGCCGATCATGTCGATTATCCTCCAATAGCATGTCATCTTGTGTAAAGGTAATATTTGGGATAATCTCCAATACACTGTTGCAATGTAAGCAAGTGGCAGGTTCTGCATCTGGCTTCTTCAATTGTGCAAGACAAGAGTCGGCTTGAAGAAGTGCTTCACTTAACGTCTCCCGAGTCTCTTTAGAAAGACGTAGAAGTTCAAAGAGGGACATTCTAGCTGGAGTATTGGCAAGTTGAGCTAGAATGTCAAAATTATAAGGCTTCTGAAGCCCAAGAGGAGGGGACTTCTTGATTGGTTTATCAAACCGAGCCTGTTGTTTGCCTTTCTCAAGAGCCGTAGGCTTGGGAGAAACAGGTTCAACCGGTGTAGTTGAAGGAACAGGTGCAGTGGATGATTCTTCTTCAGGAGGAACATTAGGAGCATCTTTATCAGCTGGAGGGATATCAGGAGTATCCTCAGGATTCTTGGAATAATCCTTTAGATAAGGTTTTCCTGTTCGAGTAGCAAGTACTTCTTCCTTCTCTTTTGGCTCTGTGTCAGAGGTAGATCCAAGAGAAGTCATATGACATGACTTAATCTTTCCAGCCTTCTTGGACTTTCGAGATGTAGTCTTTTGAAGAGGAGGAGAGTCAAAGTCTGCAACTAGATCAGGATGAATCCACATGATTTCTCCTATTTCCAAAGTGATTGGCACTAATCCTTCAGATTGTGGAGGACGAATATTCACTATCTCAAGAGTTGCCTTGGGAATATGAACGATCCCACTTTCAAGGAGTTGAGGAGGGAAATCTCCGAATTGCATAGAGACGACGTTGGAGGTGACGGTCTTCTCTTTTGGAGTAAGGGAGATAGCTCTAGATTTAATCATTTCTTGGATCTTTCCTTTCAGTACATAACATGTACGAATTGTGTGACCCAACATTCTGTGGTATGGATAGTATTTAGGATGATATGTCTTCCCAGCTTCATCAGGTTTCTTGATTTCAGGTAATTGTATTTTATTACCTTTCAGCAGACATTCAAAGATACCAAGGACATCGTCGTCATCGAAAGAGTACTCTTCTTTGGGGCGAGGTGTTCTTGGTTGTTGAGTTGTAGAGGTAGGAAAAATTTGAACAGTTGATGCATCTTTGCTCTGAAGATTAACTTCAAGAGTTTCTTTTCCCTTGCGAGCATTGTTTTTAGCATTATTGTTAGTACCTTGACCTGTTTCTTTGGGAGTCATCTGCACTCCTAAACCTTTGAAGGTTTCAGCACTAATTTCTGCGGCCTTGGTACTGACTATAAAGGAAGGCCAATCTTGAAATTGAGTAGATCCTGTCCACATGCTGATGATTAGCAACAAGTTTGATTTGCATGTGTCGATGGTGACAGCATCTGGAGTTCTAAGAGGCATCTTCAGGGCTTCTCTTCGAAATCGTTCAATGAAATCTTCTGTAGTTTCATTATTTTTCTGCTTGATTCTAATAAGAGCAGACATAGTCATGTCATTGAGCCCTTCATAGAACCTTTCAAGAAACATCTGTTTGAAACCGGCAAATGAGGTAATACACCCGTCTGGGAGACTTCTATACCATTCATAAGCTGTTCCCTTGAGATATCCAACAAACACCCGAGTAAGGAGGGCGTCGCTTGGTTGCAATTGATCAGTCATCACTTCAAAGTGATTAATAAACTGACTTCGAGAAGTGGTTCCATCATAGAATGAGATAGTAGGAGGCTTGTATTTAGGAGGATACGATACTTGCTTCCATTCTATCGGATAAGGTTGCTTGATGCCTAACCTTTGTAAACCATCCTTTTGTTTGAATGCCTCGAATTGAGTTTTGAGATTCTTCAATTCTTCATTAACAACTCCGGAAGATTGTGGAGTTGTAGCTTGTAGAGAATAGTTGGGAGGAGGAACAACGTTATAAGCACTACCCCCAGCTCCAGAGAGACTAGGATTTGGTTGAGCTGGTCCAGGAGTATTGGATTGTACTGCTGGAGGAACTTGTACTGGACTCATACCAGTGTCAATTGGTATGGCATCTGGTATAGTCTGTCGATTTTGCATCTGAGTTGCCATAAGTTCATACATCGACTTCATAGTATCAGCCATAGACTTCATTTGCTGTTCCAAAGAAGCAATCCTTTGTTCTTGAGGAGTCAAGGAAGAAAAAGGTTCATCAGTATTCCCATCAACCATATAAGTCGTAACTGTACGAGGGATTATTGATGAACTGGTGGATGTTGTTTGTTCTGAATCATTGCTTTGTGCATCAAAGTCAATTATAGGAGAACTACCCCCAGTAGGAAGAGGTAGAAAGTTAGATTCTCCAAGAAATTCAGAATCATCTTCAGAGATCAAAGTTCTTTGACTAGAGACCAGGACTCTTGCTCTTGTGCCTCTATATACTCCATCTGGACTATCAGCTCTACCCCCAGTATCCCGAGAGGTCATGTTGACAGAAGCAAATAAAGGCTCATCTTCATCAGGCATAGGTTCACACTGAATCCGATTGAAGATAGATTGTCGTTTATTTTGACATCTGTATTGCATTGTAACTCTCGGCTGGAAGTCACATTCATGATCAACATAGTCTTGAACCATTGATTGACATCTGCATTGAATTATAACTTTTGGCTGGAAATCACATTCAGCATGGTCCATTGTCACAGAATTACTCCTTCTTTTCTGTTGAAGGTGTTCTCGTAAATCTATTTGGGAAGATTGAGGTACATCAGAGAACACTCCTTGTGTATTTTTAGGAGTATATTTCTTGTTCCTGGGTCTTGATGGCTCTTGATTATATAGGGAGTGATTAATATGAGCCATATAATTTTTAGCATACTCTGCATCCGGATCTTTTATTTTTATTTCCGATTGATGTGGTTTCTTAACACCAGAAGTGTTTCCCAAACGGATTTGATTAAGTTTTGTTCTTAAATCAGTTTGAGGTAACACATTGGTTTTGGAAACTTGGAGTTTTCCTTCCATTGATCTGGATATTTGCAGAGAAGGAAGAGTTGAACCACCCCCTTGATTAGGAGTTGGTAACGGACCCTCTTTCATAGACAAATTCTGTGCCCAATTTGAAGAAGTCGTAAAAGAAGACATTACAGAATGTTTCTTCATAGACTTATTCAAGTTTTGAGACATAGAATGTCCAGAAGGAAGAGTAGTCAAAAGACTATCTCCTTTTCTTTGACTAACAAAATTGTCAGTCAAAGCTGTTCTTGAAGTAAAAACTACAGGAACAGAAGAAACAACTAAAGAGTTATCTCTTTTCGAAGGGACTTTGTGTGAAAGACCACTCCCAGTTCTAGTAGAACTTGGCAAAGAGGAAGAGATAGCTAAAGAGCTATTCTTCTTAGATGATGTACACGCTGAAACAGGCTTGGTTAAAGAACCAGTGCTGTCAGCGTGACTTTTGATTTTAGAATTACACGCTGGAACAGATTTGGCTAAGGAGCCAGTGCTGTCAGTATGATTTTTGATTTTAGAAATACACGCTGGAACAGATTTGGCTAATGAGCCAGTACTGTCGGCGTGTTTCTTGACTTTGGAAATACACGCTGGAACAGATTTGGCTAAAGAGCCAGTACTGTCAGCGTGACTTTTGGGATTGAATTTGCACGCTGGAACAGATTTGGCTAAGGAGCCAATACTGTCAGCATGACTTTTGGATGTGAGATTGCACGCTGGAACAGACTTGGCTAAGGAGCCAGTACTGTCAGCATGACTTTTGAATGCTGTCATCTTCGAGCGCACAAGAGTGTGCGAGCTTGCAGTAGAGTCTTTGCCAGTGTTAGGAGTAGACACTGTGGCAGAGACTTCACCATTGGCTGCCAACTGAATCTTAGGAACATAGACAGAGTGTCCCTTCGACTTGGCAGTGATGATGGAGGCTGAAGTGGGCTTGCCACTCTTAGCCCGCTGCATTTCTTCGTAGGCGAGTTGATCGAATTGGAACGTCATCACCTTCTTCGTCGAGCCGATTGACGAAGTGTCGCATTGAGTTGTTGCCATCTCAGAAGAGGAGATGGTTTTCCCCAGCAGAGTCGCCAATTTATTTTCCATAAATAAATTTACTTTATTTATTGTGTTTCTGGGAAAATTACAACTATGGGAATCCGATCTAGAAGACGATCGCTTTATCCCTTAGACTATGCGAAGAAGAAAAGCTCTCAAAATTTTGACAGTAAGTTAGATAACTATGTATCTGTACAATGAATGAGAAAAAGAACTCTAAATATAGAGTCAAAAATAACTGAAAGGATAACTGTCTTCACAGCCTTTGCCTAGTTAAAAATCATGCAGGATTTAACATACGCAAGGTTGTGAGCAGTTACTGGACGTGGCCTGTAACTGTTGGACACATGGCAATCATGCATGGGTCGTGTACAAGTTACAGGACACGCAGATGAGAGATCAGTGGCATGGCTGCCACATACTTCAATTTGATGAAATCCACGCAGACGTGTTGAAGACGAAATCCACGCAGACTCGGGACAGAAAGCTTCAAAATCCACGCAAACTTGGGGCAAGAAGCTTCAGGATCCACGCAGACTTGGGGCAAAAAGCTTCAAAATCCACGCAGACTTGAGGGAAGAAACTTCAGAATCCACGCAAACTTGAGACAGAAAGCTCAAAATACACGCAGACTTGAGGAAGTAACATATAGGTTCAAAATACACACAGGCTTGAACCAGAAGGCTCAAAATCCACGCACGATTGAGGCAAGACTGCCAGCTGTCTTGATTCGACGTGCCTCGACTGACACAAAATCTCTGACAGTGATTGCTTTTGTCAGTCACATTAAATGACAAGAAGCTCTTTTGGTACGCCAACTTGACGAAGGCTGAGTCTTGCTGAAGAAGATTTCGAAAGTCACGCAATAGTCGGCTGTGATCTCTCAAGTTCTGTGCATACGTGGCATACGAGAAGACATTCCTCGACTGTCGTGCTATCAGTCATGATGATACTCTGACAAATGATGAGCTGTCTCCCAGCGTGACTTTTTTAATATTGTCCTGATCAACTCAGCGTGACTTTTGGACCTTGTTCTGATCAACTCAGCGTGACTGTTCATTTTAAGGCCTACATAGATGTCTCAATCAGCACTCGCCCTTGATCTCTACTTGTGTCTTCTAATCTTCCTAAAATCTTGATCTGATCACGTGCTTATATCTTTGATCTATCATGGTCCTTCTTTATTGTTCCTTATGTCGTTTCTTCAGCGGCATTGTTCCTGGTCCTACCGATCGGCAAGACGAAGTACCTCCCGTGGACCAGCAGCAACCTGGAGATCAAGCCCAGCATTCAGGAGTATCCTCCAGAGTCATGCCTACTGGGGGTCAAGAGCCACCAGTTCAGCCCGTCTAATCTGCAGAGCCTGACGATGGTACCTTGGTGGGTCTCATCAGGACATTGCTTGCATCTCAAGATCGCTGGGGAGATGCCCTATACCAGGTAGTACAGGATGACATGGGCCGTGTTGGTTATCAAGGGAACAGTACGGCTAGCAGTTTCAAGCATCTGAACCCTCCTTTCTTCGACGGTAGTGAGGACGCTATTGCAGCTGATGCATGGCTCCAGGACATCGAGATTATCTTGGATGCAGCCAAGACTCCAGAAGGAGAGAAGGTAGCTGTGGTACGGCTACAGTTATTGGACCTAGCCCGTACTTGGGGGGCGATGATAGCAGCTAGGTTGGCGACGCCTGTTCCATGGGCGGTATTCAGTGACAAGTTCCAGATCAAGTACTTCGATGCTGTAGCTCGGTACGACCTACAGACGAGGTTCACCAATCTCAGGCAGATGAACAGGATGGTCAATGGTTATGAGGCCGAGTTTTCAAGACTGAGTCGGTTTGCTCCCACCTTGGTGGCAATCGAGTTCGAACGAACACATCGGTTCCAGCATGGACTGCACCTAGAGATCATTTTAGCAGTGGAGCAGTTTGAGCAATGTACTTTTGATGCTGTCTTGCGATCAGCGAAGAGGTATGAGTATACTTCGTAGAGAACTGTGGACAGAACTGGAGGAAGGAAGCGATCCCATGGCCAGGTGAACCAGTCTTTAGCCCCAGCCCCGGCAGCTAGGGCCTTGACCATTGGAGCTCCAAGGAGGGAAGCATCAGTTACGTCGGTTCAGCACTCGACCCCGACGTACCCTCAGCAGCAGAAGCGGAGGCAGTCTTCCATAATGGGCTGCACTCATTGTGGGAAGCCAGGACATGTAGTATCAGAATGTCGTCAAGCGCAAGGATTATGTTTGGCTTGTGGGGCTTCGGATCACATGATAGGGTCCTGCCCGCAGAGAGCCGGTTCATCCTCATCGGCTTAGACTAGTCCCTCGGTGAGGGGACCAGCACCAGTACAGCAGCAGCAGTACCAGCCTTGGAGGCCATTGCCGCCTCAGGCCCAGGCATTCCAGCAGCAGCAACCGCAGCAGTATGCCCAGGCCCAGGCTCAGAATCAGAACCGCCAAAGCGGTTTCCAGCAGATGGGACCAGCACCCAGAGGGCAAGGTCAGGTGATGTCTTAGACCGTAGAGGAGGAGTTGGCATCAGGTGAGGTGGTAGCAGGTACCATTCTCGTCAACTCTTTTCCTGCATCAGTATTATTTGATTCAGGTGCATCACATTCATTTATGTCTGCACGATTTGCGACATGGATAGGACTGGAGCCCGAGTCATTATCAGTAAGGCTCAAAATACTTACTGGTAATGGTCTTATGGGAGTAGATAGAGTATTTTTCTCGTGTCGAATCTTAGTTAGCGGTAGAGAGTTTCCCGCTATGTTGAAAGAATTTCTGATGGTCGATTATGATGTGGTCCTAAGGATGGATTGGTTGAGGGACCAGTATGCTAGAATAGATTGCCATATCGGCAAAATTATTTTTAGTATTCTTGGTGAGCCAGAGTTTTCATTTCTTCGAGGCGGAGTAGAACCTTCTTCCCCAGCATTACGGATGGCAGTATCAGCAGTTCAGTTTTCTAGAGTTGTAGCAGAGTTTCCTGACGTATTTCCCGAAGAACTTCCAGGCATAACCCCGGAGAGAGAGATCGAGTTCACCATTGATTTGATTTCCGGATCAGCACCAGTGTCAAAGAGGGTCTATAGGATGGCGCCTTCAGAGTTGGAGATCTTGTACAAGATGATTGAAGAACTTAGAACCAAGGGTTTCATTCGTGCTAGCGGATCACCTTGGGGAGCCCCGATACTTCTTGTAAAAAAGAAGGATGGTACGTCTAGATTATGTGTTGATTATCGTACCTTGAACTCTGTAACAATCAAGAACAAATACCCTCTACTAAGGATAGATGACTTATTTGATCAACTTAGAGGAGCGGCAATATTCTGGAAGATTGATTTACGGTCGGGGTACCATCAGATTAGAGTCAGAGAGCTGGACATTCTGAAGACAGCATTCAGATCGAGGTATGGACATTGGGAGTTCCTTGTTATGCCATTTGGAGCGACCAATGCACCAGCAGTATTCATGGACCTCATGAATCGTATCTTCATGCCCTATTTGGATCAGTTTGTGATAGTATTTATAGATGACATCTTAGTCTATAGCAAGAATGAGGCGAAGCATGAGCAGCATCTCCGTATGGTTCTTCAGATTCTCAGGGAGCACCAGTTGTATGCGAAGTTCAGTAAGTGCAAGTTTTGGTTGGATCGAATCTCGTACTTAGGTCACATCATCACCAGAGGTGGAGTGGAAGTGGACCCCCAGAAGATAGTTGCCATAGAGACATGGCCAGTACCTAGCACTATCGCGGAAGTTCAGAGTTTCCTTGGATTGGCCGATTATTACCGTCGGTTTGTGTCAGACTTTGCTCAAATTTCAGTGCCATTGACGTAGTTGACTCGCAAGGATGTAAAGTTTGCTTGGACAGAAGAGTGCCAGAGTTCATTCGAGAAGTTGAAGCAGAGATTGATGACGGCTCCAATTCTCACTCTTTCCGATGGGACCGAAGGATTTTCAGTTTATTGTGATGCTTCAGGCAGAGGATTGGGATGCGTATTGATGCAGCATGATAAGGTAGTCTCTTATGCATCACGTCAGCTTCGTGACCATGAGAGAAATTATCCTACCCATGACTTGGAGTTAGCAGCAATAGTGTTTACATTGAAGTTTTGGAGGCATTATTTATATGGAGATCGGGTAGAGATTTTCACCGACCACAAGAGTCTTAAGTATATGTTCACCCAGAAGGATCTTAATATGCGTCAGAGAAGATGGCTATAGCTACTTGTGTATTATGACATCAACTTGTAGTATCATCCTGGGAAGGCCAACTTTGTTGCAGATGCATTCAGCAGGAGAGTCGGAGTCTATTTTCTAATAGCACAGCCAGAGTTGTTATTAGATCTTCAGAAGATGAGTATTGAAGTTGTTCTTCCTTACAGTGTGGCATTGATGGCCAGTATGCAAGTTCAGTCCAGTATAGTGGAGAGGATCAAGTTAGCTCAGTCAGTAGATTCTAAGCATCAGCGGCTTAGGACAGAATGTGTAGCAGGATGGAGACCAAAGTTATGTATTCATAAAGATGGTACACTCCGACATGGGAGGCGTCTTTGTGTACCCAGTGGAGATATCAGACAGGAGATCATGGCAGAAGCTCACAGTTCTCAGTATTTGATTCACCCCGGTGGTACGAAGATGTACCGAGATATCTGTTAGCATTTTTAGTGGAATGGCATGAAGAGGGAGATAGCCCAGTTTGTCTCTCGTTGTTTGGTCTGTCAATAAGTTAAAGCCGAACATCAGAGACCAGCTGGACTTCTTCAACCTTTACCGATCCCAGAATAGAAATGGGAGCACATTACCATAGATTTTGTGACTGGATTACCTAGATCCCCAGCTGGAAGAGATGCTATCTGGGTTATAGTCGACAGACTCACGAAGGTAGCTCATTTCAACCCTTTCAGAATCGGTCAATCGACGGATCAGCTTACAGAGATGTACCTCAGGCAGATAGTCAGATTGCATGGAGTACCAGTTAGTATTGTGTCCGACAGAGATTCAAGATTTACCTTGCACTTTTGGCGGAGTCTTCAGGAAAGTTTGGAGACTCGTATCAAGTCCAGTTCAGCCTACCATTCGCAGACAGATGGTCAGTCAGAATGCACTATCCAAACTCTTGAAGATATGCTACGGTCATGTACACTCGACTTCGGTGGTTCATGGAAAGATCACCTGCATCTCGTAGAGTTCTCGTACAACAACAGCTTCCAGGCCAGTATCCAGATGGCACCCTTTGAAGCCTTATACGACAGAAAATGTAGATCTCTCTTGGCTTGGGATGATATCGGTGAGAGGCAAATACTTGGACCAGAGATGGTGACGCGGACTGTTGAGGTGGTCAGACAAGTCAGAGATCATCTTCGAGTTGTACAAAATCGCCAACGTCATTGGGCCGATTCTCATCGACGTCCCCTTGAATTTTCTATCGACGACCATGTATTCCTTAGGATCTCGTCTACCCGTGGCGTCATTCGATTCGGCGTACAGGAAAAGCTTAGTCCTAGGTACATAGGACCGTTCGACATCCTGGAGCGAGTAGGTGATGTGTCCTATCGACTCGCTCTTCCGCCGTCATTATATAAGGTACATGATGTCTTCCATGTATCCCAATTGCGACGGTATATCCCGGATCCGAGTCATGTCCATGATCATTCAGAATTGGTTGTTGGTACGATCCTTTCGTATGAGGAGAGACCCATATCCATATTGGACCGAAGAGAGAAGATACTCAAGAACAAGACTATCAAGTTAGTCCGTATTGCTTGGGGTCATCACTGTTTAGGTGAGTCAACATGGGAGCATGAGGATGATATTCGATCGTGATATCCCGACTTGTTTGACTCGTAGGGTATAATGTCTTCTTATGCCTTCAACTTCCTTGCTTGTATGAATGATTGCTTGATTGATTGCTTAGTTATAACTTGCCTGTGACTAGTATAGCTTGCTCGACATCTCTAGCCTCTTGATTAAATTCTGAGGATGGAATTCTTTTAAGGTGGGTAGAGTTGTCACCTCCGTTTTCCGTATACGTATTTCTAGTATACGCGTACGGGATCCTGTCCAGTATTTTTACTTATCTTGTCTTGCTAGCCGATTTTGATTTAATCTTGTTTAGGTTCATCTGGTTTAACTTGGTTTATTTTGGTTGGCTTGGTTTATTTTGGTTCAACATGCTAAACCCCCTACCTACCACCATCCCCCTTTATAAAGCCACCTACTTTTCTCTCTCCTCAAAAATCCTCATAACTTTTTCTTCTTCTTCTTCTTCTTCTTCTTCTTCTTCTTCTTCTTCTTCTCCTCCTCCATTAAAAGCTCCCCCCCTCCATAAGCAAGTGCACCTTGCTCTCACTCAAAAACCCATTTGGATGGTTCCAATAGTTTTCTAGCATGATTCTCTTCCACTTTAGAACTTGGAATTTTTCATTTTGAAGCATAGATTTTTGTAGATCTAGAAAATTGCCTTTTTCAGAAACTTGAAGTTTTGATCTAATTAACTTCTTCATTTGCATGTTTTGATGGTTCCATGTGGTAGATAATTTCGTTCTACCCTATTTTGACCTAAGGAAGTCCGAATTTGGACTCTGGACGAAGAAATGGCGGAGTTTTGAAGTTTTCGGCCATGGTTCGTTCTTCCCGGATTCGTTGGGAAGACGAACAGTGCACTGCTGGGTGCATGGACTTGTCATGCGCCCAAAGTAGACCTCCCCCAATGTGGGCGCATATATATGCCCCTTTTGGGCACATAGGTGCATTCCCCTGTGTGCGCATAGCCTTGTGTTGGCGCATGGCTTTTAAAGCATGTCTCAACACTTGCCTTTTCCTTTAGCCTTTGGCCACAAGCATCCAACCCACTGCTTGGGCGAATAGGGCAGCATCCTTTGGGTTCATAGAGCATCCCCCCTCCATGTTGGTGCATATCTATAGCCAGTATGGGTGTATGACTTGGGTATGGCACATGGCCTTCACCCGTAATGCACAAACCCCTTCTCCATTCCTTGGCACTTGTCCATGCAAGTGCCTTAGCCATGTAGGCACCAATGTTTAGGCGCATAGCCACCCTTATGTGGGCGCATAGGAACCCCCCATGTGGGTGCATAAGTCCCCTTCACTTGGGCACATGGATGCATATGATCCTCATGCTTTGGTTTTGCATTGTTTCGGCTTATCGCATCTTTAACGACTTGTGATTTTATGCGATTTTCGCACTATTGATCTTTATGACACGACATGACTCGTACGTGCCACAGCAAGGCATGGCACGACTCGAAATGGCAAGACTTGTGCAAGTCACAGTACGACTTGGCACGACTTGGTACGATTTGCACGATTTTGTTTGATCATGGCACGATTTTGTATGTTTTTGTTAAATAGCAAATCGTTGCATGACTTGTGCAAGCCGTGGCACGGCTTAGCAATGATTTGGCATTTTCTCTTTTGTCATTGTCACGCCCCACTCCCGTAGAAGCGATCGTCCTCGCTAAGGCGTGATGCCGCACGAGCCTAGATTGCGCTCATGCAAGGCGGTTTCCATAACGGCCGATTACAGCGGCTACGACGGGTCGTCACACAGAAGTCCCAAGCAGAGACATAAAAAAATAGCAGCAGAAATTTAGAACAAACATAAGTTATTCAAAAGAAGCTCTTTATTGATATTGAAACATGGATTACAATAGGGCACAAGGCCAAGATTACAAGTCACTCAAGCTCACTCGTCTCACATTACAAGTCACTCAGTTCTCTCTCATCTCTCAAAATACAAGTCTTGAGCCAGCGGATGCTTCGGAAGGCGACGCCCACAAATTATGTCCCGTATAAGTCTTGACTCCATGCGGCCGTACGCTTCGAATCGCCAAGGAACTCCGTGCCTTGACGTATCCAAGCGAGCTCCACGCCACGAGCTTCTACTTGTGCCTGCACATGAAAACTATGTGGGTGTCAGTACTCAACTGTACTGGTGGAATGAGCTCCTCTCCCACCCACACAAAACCAACACGTTTGATTTACTTTGTGCAACATAGTCCTTTTATGATTGTCTTTCTACTCTTGTCTTAGGATCAGTTTTAGGACAGACGCCTTGGCCTATTTTGTGTCTCTAGACCATCCCGTGCTTGCATAACAACGTTAACATATATCTTGCCTTTAGACTCTTCTCGTACCAACAACGTTAACCTATCAAGTCGTATTTGTCTTTCGCCCAAAATCAGAGACGCAACTACGCGATAGTACCCAATTCCGTGTGATCACGCTACAAATCCATCGTGCCATGCCTCACAATTCAATAAGACTTAACCATATCGCCGCCTTGCGACCCTTGCTACTTTGATCACCAACTGACCCACTCAAGACTTCTGGGCTAAGTGCCACTCGACCGACTTTGCCTTGCGACGTTTCCTGACTTAAACTCAATATGACGCAAATCCAACTTATGCAACTTATATGCCGACAACTTATGACTCGACGCCACGTCTCGTACCGAAGCACGTCGCCTACACTGAAACCGAATCTTAGGCCCAAATATTTTGTGTTTTAACTGTATACACATTCAACTGACTCAATCCAAAGGCACACACGCGGATTGCCGCTCGTGCCGACACATCTATATGAATTGGTCACTAATACCACAAGCTATCATGGACTTATAGCCTTGCTATTCGACGACCTTTTCAACGTAAGTAAATAGCCCCGAAGAAAGTTCCCGAATAACCTGAGCAGTTTTTCCAACTACTGCTATACCTGTTTCCCTCCGGAACGACGCGGTCCCATGGCGCCCTGGGTTGCCGCTCGTGGAAACTCCTCCTTGTCGACAAGTTGTCCAATGACCATGCAAGACTCGACTCGAACTGACGTCTCACACAGTCATTCTTCTTCCAGTGTTACCATCTCTTTCAAAACCAAGTTAAAGACTTCTATCCATGAGACCCCTCGATGACCCACAGTCGCGAGCATTCTTTCCATGTTACCATATTATTTCATTCAACTCATGAATGCCTATTCGATAGTCCTTTTTCCAAAACTTATTAAATCAACCGTAGTTCATGCCTTAAACACTAAGTCCGTGCATCGTGCCTTAAACCGACTTACGTTCTACGCGACGCTATCGCCCAAGTCATACTTTATATGATGGGCCTTGAGACCGTAAGACTATGTGGTTATACCCAACCATAGAACTTGTAGGACCGTGCTTGTTACCACCCCGATAGCCTAACATAACTTGCCTGACTTAAATACACAACGACTCGACGAGCAAAGGCTGCGTCAAGCCTCGCATTGCGGAAACGTGCCGCACATGCGTTCGACTTCTGAACAACCAAGTCATTCGGGTGCCTAGACTTATGTCATAAGCCATGAAACGCAACTTAACTCATGGGGCAAGCCAAGACTATGCCAAGCCTTGGACGATGGGACCGTGCATGCTTTATGAAGCATTTATGCGGGCGACGCCTATGACTTAGGCTACGTTCATAACTTTGCCTACTCAACCAACTTTCCTTCTCCTAAGCCACGGGACGAAGGATCGATTGTCATTTTCAAAAGACACCGTGCACCAACTCTAAGCCGACCGTTTGACCTTTCCATATTCTAACTCAATTCGACCCATCGGGATTATTCCCTTATCTAGGTGGATTCGTCTCTTTTATTATCAAGCCTAATTGTGCAAGTTGAAAACATACGATTTATTATGTGAAGGCTAAGATGAGGCAAGTTCACCAAAACTACCCCACCTGAGCGAGCGGTCGCCTCGACCGAGCGATTTCTTCGTGTAGCCGTTGTAAGGCTAAGTTCGAACGTCGTCGGCATTTCGATTCCTCCGATTGACTGAGCGAAACGGGACACTACATCATACACCTCTCAGAAAAAGTTTCGTCCTCGAAACTAACTGAGTACTTACTGATTGACTTATCACTCGAACGTTCAACGACTCTCGCGTACATTCCTCCTATGCATTTCTCAAATCCGAGCCACGTTCGTGCTACCATCACATTCCCTTAAAACTCTATTTCTAAATCCTTGACACTTTTTCATTCCTCATGTCTCACTTGATTCAACGTATCACTTAGTTTGGATCGTGCACACATTCCAGGCGTTCCCAAAATATGCATTTCAACCAAGCCTTGTGATAGTGATTCCAATCCCACCTACAAATTTATCTACTCAATCCCGAAATTCAATCGTACCGATGCTAACTTTCTCAACATGGACATCTCGCCTAGCCGCTAGGCCATCTCTCCAGGCTAAGGTCAATTATCAGTATTGGAATCATAGTTCCCAAACAACAATATCAATATTGACCCCATCCTAAAGTCAAACCAAGTTGATAGTACGGGGTTTTCTACCCAAGCTTGTACCACTCTGATTTCTAAACATCGAGCATAAATTTCCTACACACATCCCAACGTTCGTCACACGAGGTCTGAGTCATCCAGCAAAGCCATTCCTATTGTAAGTTCACTCAACCAAATCTTCGACACATCAATATCGCTCGACCAGCAAGCCATTTCTCGTAGTCTATCTTTTCGAACATGTTCAATATAATCCACCTATCAATCCTTCTCAAGTTAAACTCGCTACGATATGACTCATTTCTAAACCATAATTCACATCGCATATTTCCTAAGTCGTTCATCACAATCCACGTATTCGATCATAAGGTCGTCCAGCTTAACAATATGTTGCACCCCAATCTCACGCGATTCAGATTATCCACGGTGGGCATGAATCACCATACACGCTCCCGCGGGGTAATCATCCTCATCAGGACGTAACTCTTATTTTGTGTCTAGACTAATTCATTCTCGATGCACGGACTGGACCTACTCAATCCTCAAGTTTTTTCATTCATCAATCGCAAGTCCAAACATCCTCGAATTTTCCTTCGCATCAAACCGACAAGTCAAGACAATCAAATTTGCCACGTCCTGATTTTTCGAGTTCGATCATTGTAACCACTCTTCCCGAATTTTTTTGAAAATATTTTTATTTATTTATTTGAATTAAATGGTGATTTTTAGAATTTTATAAATAATTAATTAGTTAATTATTACGGTAGAATGTTTTAATTCATAGTTGAGTAATGGAGTACAAGATAAGTAAAAATCGTGGCACGGATAGTGCAGTAGCATATTTTGACTAGTGTATTAGCCATGGTAGGGAAGGCCAAATCATAAGTGTGTTCGAACTAGAAAAACCAAGCTAAGTTGTGACATAACCCTATAAATAATTAAAAAATTTATTATTAAGCATATTGACTTTTAGGAGACCCGGTTAGACCGAACTAGCTCGGACCTGACCCAAACCCAAACTAGCCTGATTGGACCCGAACCGAACCCAAGCCAATGTAGTCATGCGGTGTGTCCAAAAACTTCTATGTCAATATATATATATCTTATGTGTGTATGGGGCACTTATTTAATAATTTAATAAATATATTCCGTAAATATTTGTCATATATATAATATAGGTTTCAATATTATTTGATATTCAAGTGACATTTTTATCTAAAAATTATGGCAACTATTTTGTGAATTTTGTGAATCTTTTGATTATATGCATACATACTTGCGTCTTTACCTATGAAATAAATATTAACAAGCATCATGAACCATCGTTATCGTAAAACTACCATTATTGACTTGTTGAATCAAACCGAGCCCAAACACCCTACATTGACTCTCAAACCAATTCCTATTAGACCTGTACAGTACCCCACACTAATCCCCTACTCAAAAATATATATTTTGCACACTCAAAGCCTTGTAGATGCACAACAAACCAATAAACAACAAACTTCATATTTAAGACTCCGATAGTGAACCTTCTAGTGCACTGGCACTCAAATCCAACCAAGACCAAACAACTTGACCCAAGTGAACCCAAAGCCTTACTGAGGGATAAACCAAACCACATAGATCTGAACCATAGGTTAAAGCCCATTAAATCTCTTCAATGGGCCCAACAACCAACTCCTTACATGAAGCCCAAGCCTCCCCTCTCAAAACCCTAACCCTAACTTCCTCCCATCTTGTGGCCAACCCCTCTACAGCCTCCCCCCTCTCTTCCTCGAGCTCTTCCCCCTTTCCACTCCTTCTCCACTTCCTTCCCCCTCATTCCCACACACCAAAACAGCCCCCACAAGTCGACAAACCCTAAACTAGTAGTCGAAACCCTTTTTTTTTACCGAAATAGTGCTGCTGGTTGCACCTGCTGTACACACTAGAAAACAGCACACCAAACCCATCCAAACTGAAGTTTTGCACCCTACGTAAAGCCCCAAAGCACCCCCTCAAGTTTTGTGAAGTTTGGAGTCCGTTTGGCGCTCCGAAAGGTCCGTGTCGCAAGAAAAGCCTCCGTCGTAATCACAATTACTTAAGTTCCTTAACTTCTATTTAGTATTTAATTTTTCCATGGGAGAAAGCTTGTATGAACCCATAAACATATTAGATGGCAATGATGAAATCCCCATGCATGAGAAACCGTAATTTTATATGCAAAACTACTCTTAGATGACACAAATCCGAGGCATGGCAACGTGGTAACCATATTAAACCTAGTTTGATGCATGTTACTATTTTTACTATTAAAAACTAAATTTCAGAAATTAAATAATAAATTTCAGAATATTAATTAATATATTTTTCATATATTAAATGATTTTTATGCAAGTTAGCAACTTCGCATGCACAAACTAGTTGTCAAGTTGGTAGAACACCTAGTCAACGCGCAACGGAACTTTGTGCATGCAATGGTAATTATTTTAATAATTTTTCACTAACAAATAATAATTTCAGAATTTAATTCATAATTATTTCAGTTTTATTTGACGTCAAGATGCGTGTTTAAGAGGTCACATGCATGTCCGATGTGTATGTTAGTGCCATTGAGAGCTTTACGACAATGTGACATACTTACATACGTCAGGCCTCGTATTGCGGAAACGTGCCGCGCATGCATTCGACTTCTGAATGATAAAGTCATTCGGGTGCCTAGACTTATGTCATAAGCCATACAACACAACTTAACTCATGGGGCAAGCCAAGACTATGCCAAGCCTTGGACGATGGGACCGTGCATGCTTTATGAAGCATTTATGTGGGCGACGCCTATGACTTAGGCTACGTTCATAACTTTGCCTACTCAACCAACTTTCCTTCTTCCAAGCCACGGGACAAAGGATCGAGTGTCATTTTCAAAACACACCGTGCACCAACTCTAAGCCGACTGTTGGACCTTTCCATTTTCTAACTTAATTCGACCCAACGGGATTATTCTCTTATCTATGTGGATTCGTCTCTTTTATTATCAAGCCTAATTGTGCAAGTTGAAAACATACGATTTATTATGTGAAGGCTAAGATGAGGCAAGTTCACCAAAACTACCCCACCTGAGCGAGCGGTCGCCTCGACCGAGCGATGTCTTCGTACAGCCGTTGTAAGGCTAAGACCGAACACCGTCGGCATTTCGATTCCTCCGATTGACTGAGCGGGACGGGGTACTACAGTCATGACATGTTCTTTTCTCTATATATGCTCTAAGCTATGTTGTCTTTCTTACATCGGTGGCCGTCGGGCGCACTCAGGATATGTCTCTTTTGCTTACATGACAATCTGCTATGATCACAACCATGATGTATGAACACGAAATGATCAATGACATGTAGTGAACCATGATGGCGGTCCGTCGTGGTGCGTCCCTAATAAGTAACAAGTACAAGTAACATGACATGATTGTGGCCCATCGTGGCGTACTCCAGACAAGAACATGACAAGTAACATGACATTATGGTGACCCGTTGTGGAGCACCCCTGACAAGTAACCTTGATATGTAATCCATGAGCGCTGTTGTGACGGCTAACTTGATATGCTAGTAAATTCTCTTCTTGAACAACGTGGGTGATTGTATTGAATGTGCTTGTATAAGCTACCAGTCTTGTCTCGCATCATGTCTAGGACATGTATCCCTGCTTACCACGGTCAGGGATTCATACGGAATCTGACTAGGTAATGACTAGATTGATCAAGTAGAGCATATAGAGAGATATTCTGGCTACCGGCAATCCCATTATCTGGGCGTCTTCTTTGATGGACTTGTAGTCTGCCGACGAGTATGGCACATTTCTAGCTCACTGTTATATGGGGTACTACATGGAACGATTACTATGCACACTGTCATGTGTTGCATCCAAGTCACCTAACAAGTCAAGACAACTCTTAACATGAACCTTGTGCCTGGATAACCTGGATAGTCTGTAGGGCTTGTGGCCGTAGGAATATCTCATTTCATCTTGCTAGTAACTAGGCTTGTGATAACCCTAGCTAGTTAACTCTCAAGCCGTACTCTTGCTTGGCCGTGAATGATTGAATGGACTCCCATCTTGTCTAGTCTTGTCTAGGCCCAGTACATGGCTACTTCTGGATATGATTGTTTATGCTTTACTCTATCGATAATTGGTTAGAGGCTAAGTTCTGTTCATGTGAAGGGTTACAACCCCGGTCCTTGTTTGGTTTACTTGTTGTAACTTGGTTACCGGAATAGTCCTTTAGTTGTCTTATCGTTTATCACCCTGTTATCTTTACTCATGTCTTATGTTATTTTCTTCTATGATTTTATGTGCTGATATGCTGGTTTTAGTTCTTAAGTGAAGCCTCCTTTGTGGCACTTGCTCTTTCTGGGGTCTGACCCAGCTGGTTTTGTATGGCCAGATTTCGGAGCAGCTTCCGAGGATCTCTCAGCCTTCCTGCCAGATGTTGACCACTAGAAGGAATCCTGGCAATGAGTGGGTTCTTATTTTGCTCTTCCACTCTACTGTAAAAATATTCTTTTGAGGCGTTTAGCTGCCGAGCAAGTGTTAGCTCGTTTGTAACTTTACTTACTGTCTGCTTATGGGCTGTAACATGATTGACAAATCCTAGGGTTGATCATGTATGACTTAAACTCTTGCTAGTCTTCACATTTTGTATGACTAGCTTAATGATCATCTGAATATATAATGTATGGGATGCCTTACTTTGTATGTCTGATGATCTTCCATCTTGTTACATTTACTTGCTTGCTTGAGATTGAGACACTAGGCTTGTTCTTGACCTTAAGAGACCGATGGCTTGAAGTAAACCCTCATGCATCTAGACAGCCGTGACCGTATTACGCGATGGAAATTCACTTCAACGTATATAGCTGGCTGTGTCTGTCCTCCACTCTCCATTATTCTGGTTCTGGGGTATGACAATGATCATTGCATAAGAGAGGTTGCGGTCTCTTTCGTGACATCTACCCATCATCTGAATAATAGTCTTAGGGACAGAAAAAGGAATCCACTTAAGAATATGATATAAAGCTGAAAGCTCAAGTGCAGTGACATCATCTTTTGAAGTGGATTTTGCAAGTAGAGTGGAATAGATGATGCGATGTAATTTGTAGTTAAACAAGTGCAAGTTATTGGCCTTGAACTTTCCAGAATGAGCACGTGCGGGCGCACAAAGCTCATTCTTGAAACTAACGAGAGTCGTACCCTCGGAAAAATCAAAATCAGTGATGTCATCGAATGGGGAACCTTCGTTTGGAAGACCAAGGATTTTTGCTAGCAATTCATTATTGAACTCGATATCTATCCTGCCGACACGAGTTCTCGCGGTAAAAGTGTCTAACACAAAATTACAGTAAAATAGTCTAATGGCATTAGTAGCTATAGGAAATTGTAAAGTAGCAAAGTGATGTTACCCTAATGCCTCAAAGTATGGACGGTAGTCAGAAAATACAGTCCATTTGATTGGAGATCCGGTGCATATAGTACGCATAATAAAATCGACATACCAAAGTAAGGCTTGGTCAGGAGTTTTTAAATAAAACTCATCCGATGCACCGTCATCCGATTGGACCAGAGAAAAGAGGAAATTCGTATGCGGATCAGAAGACGATGCCTATTCACTGGCGTGGGTCTTCTTCGTCTTGAAATGATTGAATCCCTTAGGCATTCTATCCCAAAAATCAGAAATCCTAATAATTTAAAAGTCGAGAAGAGAAGGGATTATACCTTCCAAGAATCAGGTATGCTGTAGAGGATGAGATTCTCCGCATGAATCTAAATTTTGGATGAAGATCTCCACGTAGATTGAAAGAAGGAAGGTAGAGAAGAACTAGGGTTTTCAGGGCGCTGCTGCTGCTATTTGATGTGGTTTAGAAGAATGAAGAAGATGGGGGCCTCGGGTTCTGACTGATACATATATATACCCATCCGAACTCTGGCCGAATTCGGACCGAACTCGGGCTGAGTTCGCCAAGGGTTGCCTAGCTATATAAAAAATATTTGTGGGGCCACAACTTTTTCATCAATCCATTTCAAATATTTAATTCAAAGTTTAGTAATTTTAAATTTTACATAATATAATTAATATTATTTTATAAATTAATATTCTTTACTCAGCATCTGTCTCAGATTAGCTGTAGGAGTACTGTCCCAGCTAACGGAGGTTCACCGGGGAACTCTTAAATACCGCTTCGCTTCGACCGTAGTCGTGGTGACAGACAGACTCTTTTTAGGCTTGTCTCAAAAACAATTATTGAGTATTGAATAAATTAATTAATAAAACAAAATTAATTAATATTATTGACATCTAAAATTTCTAATTTTTGACGTAAATAATTGAAACGATCTTCCGCTAGAGGTTTTATGAGTATGTCAGCTAATTGATTCAGTGTGTCTATGTATACAAGGTATATATCTCCATTTTGTTGATGATCTCTAAGAAAGTGATGTCGAATCTCGATATGTTTAGTACAAGAGTGGCACACTGGATTCTTAGTCAAATTAATAGAACTAGTGTTATCACAGAAAATGGGTATGTGTGTAAAATGCAATCCATAGTCTTCTAAAGTTTGCTTCATCCATAAAATTTATGCACAACAACGTCCTACGGCGATATACTCAGCCTCGGTTGTTGATAATGCGACAGAATTTTGCTTTTTGCTAAACCAAGAGACTAGAGCTTTTTCTAGGAAATGACATATACTGTGGGTACTTTTTCTATCTACTTTGCATCCGACAAAATCAGCATCAGAATAATCGGTTAGGTTAAATGACGTGGTGTTGGGATACCATAGGCCGACAGAAGAAGTGTCTTTAAGGTATCGAAAGATACGCTTAACTGCGCACAGATGTGATTCCTTAGGATTAGCTTGAAAACGTGCACACAAGCAAATACTAAACATAATGTCTGGTCGACTAGTAGTTAAATACAGTAAGCTACCGATCATACCTCGATACTTACGTATGTCGACGGGTTTGCCTTGTTCATCAGTATCAAGCTTGGTTGAAGTCGCCATAGGAGTGCTAAGTGGCTTGACTGCTTCCAGGTCAAATTTCTTTAATAGATCTTTTGTGTACTTTGCTTGATTTATGAACGTCCCATTGTTGGTTTGCTTGATTTTTAGTCCGAGAAAGAATTTCAGCTCTCCTATCATGCTCATCTCAAACTCATTCTGCATACACTTTGAAAATTCTTAACAAAGAGATTCATCAGTAGATCCAAAAATAATATTATCTACATAGACTTGAATCGAAAGAATATTGTTATTCAAAGATTTTATAAACAATGTAGTGTCAACCTTTCCCTTTGAAAAACCGTTATCAAGTAGAAAAGAGCTTAGACGATCGTACCAAGCACGGAGGGCTTGTTTCAAACCGTATAAGGCTTTCTTCAACTTGAAAACATATTCAGGATATTTGAAATCAGTAAAACCGGAAGGTTGAGCTACATAAACTTCTTTTTTTATAAAACCATTTAGAAATGCACTTTTGACATCCATTTGAAATAACTTGAAATTATAAAAACATGCAAATGCACATACCATGCGAATGAATTCTAACCTCGCAACTGGGGCGTAAGTCTCATCGTAGTCAATACCTTCTTCTTGATTGTATCCTTGAGCTACGAGTCGAGCCTTATTACGAGTCACTAAACCATTCTCGTTCAGTTTGCTTCGGAATTCCCAACGGGTTCCAATGACCGGATGATCAATGGGCTTGGGAACAAGATCCCAAACTTGATTCCGTTCGAATTGGTTTAATTCCTCTTGTATAGCATCTAACAAAAAATTATTACTACATGCTTTTTCAATATTTTTGGGTTCAAACTACGAAACAAAAACAACACAAGAAGCTATATCTTTATTAGAGGAACGAGTACTTACACCCTTGGTAATCTCACCAATTACCAAGTCCTTTGGATTATCTGCCAAGAATCTCATCACTTTTGGTGTAGCCTCAGGATTGCTGGTTCCTGCTTCTTTGCTTGAAGACTCAACTGGGACTTGGTGTGAAGGTTCTGCATCTTTGTGTGAAGGTTTTGCACTAGCTGTACTTGGTGTAATTATGTCTTCATTGTCGTCATCGTCTGATTGCTGATTTAGCTCATCAAACTTGACATTGATTGATTCTTCGATGATCATGGTTCTTTTGTTGAAGACTCTGTACCCTTTGCTCTTTGCTGCATAACCTAGAAATATACCTTCATCGGCATTTTCATCAAATTTACTCAGATTGTCTTTAGTATTAAAAATAAAGCATTTACAACCAAAAATCTTAAAATATGAAACATTGGGTGTTCTATCAAACCATATTTCATAGGGAGTCTTCTTCGATATAGGTCGAATTAGAACCCAATTGATAATATAGCACGCTGTATTGACAGCTTCAGCCCAAAAGTATCTAGGTAGACTAAACTGGTTTAACATTACTCTAGCCATTTCAGATAGAGTCTTGTTCTTACGTTTCACAACTCCATTTTGTTGTGGAGTCCTAGGGTAAGAGAATTCATGCACATAATCGTGTGTGTCACAAAATTGCTTGAATTCTGCATTCTCAAATTCGCCGCCATGATCACTACGAATGCGAGTAATTACGAACCCTTTTTCATTCTGTACTTTCTTGTAAAAGGTGACCAATTCTGATAATGCATCGTTCTTGCGTGCAAGAAAATATACCCATGTATATCTAGAGAAATCATCTATAATGACAAATACATATAACTTACCTCCTAGACTAGCAATTCTACTTGGTCCAAATAAGTCCATATGCAATAGTTGTAAAGGTCTAGTAGTACTTACAGCATTCTTGGATTTAAAGGCAGATCGGGTAGCTTTGTTCTTTTCACATTCACTACATACCGTATCCTTCTTGAAAGATATGTCCGGTAATCTGCGTACCAACTTCTTTGCAGATAGTCTTAAAATTGTATCCATGTTTGCATGACCGAGTCTCATATGCCATAGTTGACTCTCAATACTTTTGGCCATCAAACATCTACCTGCTTTGCTAGCATCTTCCAACAAATAGAAAACATATATGTTGTCTTCCCTGATACCTTCAAAGATAGTACTACCAGTTGAACTGTCAACTATAGTACATTTGTCTTTGACGAAGTTAATGCCATAACCATGATCAGCTAAATGGCTTATGCTGAGCAGATTATGTTTTAACTCGGTAACTAGACAGATATCTTTAATCACAGGATAGGGAGCCTTACCAATGTCCCCGATACCGATTATGTACCCTCTTAAATTATTACCGAAGGAGACGTATCCTTTTTTATTCTTCTTCGACAGTGTTGAGAATAATGAAGCATCACCGGTCATGTGCCGTGAGCAACCGTTGTCGAGGATCCATTTGATCCTAGCATGTGAAGGGCGTTCCACCTACAAAATAATTTGCAGATGAAACTCTTGGTACCCATTTCTTGTAGGGTCCTGACTGGTTAGTTTTTGGTATACATGCATAAACATTTAAATCTACTAACTTTCTGATTCTACATGCAGAGGATATATGACCAATGAGGCCAAAGTAATGACATTTTGCATGTTGAGTATTGAAAGTTGTGTGAGGTGCATGATTGGTAAGTTTTGGTTTTCTAGTATAGAAGAATGCATGCCTATTAGTCTCCTTGGGCATAGGTTTGGTATGGTTTGGTCTGACAGTGTTTGGTTTGGGCGTGTTCCGATGATTCGGTAATTGACACGTGTTAGAATAGGAAGCAGCAACTTCAGGCCGATTTCCTAAACTAATTTCCAACTTTTTGGAAGTGTCATACAATCTAGTATAGTCAGATGTAAGTGTTTCAATTCTGACTTGTGCACACTGGAGACTCTTTCTCTCCTTAGATAGGTCTTCCTTTAACTGGATAATAGTTTGGTCTTTTTCATCGGATAGCTTAACAGTCTCGTGTAACAACAACTTAATAGATGAAAGCTCACCAAACTCAATTGAAGATTCATTATTTCTAACATGATCTAGTTGGTCGGTAAGTCTTCCTATTTCACCTTTGTATTCTTTGAGTACCTTCTTAGAGGTTTCATATTTACTACGCAGTTTCCTATAATCATTTAACAGGTCACTGAAAGCCTCTCCCAGTTGCTCAAAGGTGAAATCATCATAAGGATCAAATACAGGATTAGTGATTACCTGATCGCAAGCCATCAAGCATACATTTGTAGCGTCATCTGATTGTTCGTCTTCTGAATCGCTGGCTTCGCTTTAATGCCATATGCTTGTATTGGCGTACTTCCTTGATGTAGATCGTTTCAGGTAGCCTTTGTCATATTTGCTGCTTTTCTTTGATGATGATGATGCTGTTGGACAATCTTTCTTCATGTGTCATTTCTTTTTGCATCCGTAGCAAATAGGATCTTTTTCGTTTTTATTGCTGTTGCTGTCTTTTGTTTTCCTGTTAAATCTCATGAAGTTCTTGAATTTTTTTTTATCGGAAGAGCTTGATCTTCAGAGTCGGAGTCACTGTCGTCAGAATCATCTTCGACAGTTCTTCTATGTTGAGCCTTGAGAGCGATCGACTTCTCTGACTTCTCCTTTGGTGTAGCATCTTCAAAGTTTTGAAGTTCTAACTCGTGAGTGAGTAGCTTACCCATGAGTGTTTCCAAAGACATTGTTGAGAGGTCGTTTCCTTCAATGATTGTTGTAGCCTTTGGAATCCAGTTCTTTGTGAGAGCTCGTAGAAGTTTGCAAATCTTTTCATGGTTACTGTAATCCTTGCCTAATAAAGACAAAGGATTTACAATGTCTAAGAATCTCGTAAACATCTGAGTGACTGATTCACTTGGCTTCATTTTGAATGCCTCGTACTCCTGAGTAAGTTTGCTAATTTTTGACTCCTTCACTTGTGTTGTTCCTTCGTGGGTTACTTCGAGAAGTTTCCACACTTCATTTGACGTTGTGCAGGTAGATACCCGGTTGAATTCAGTTCTGTCTAAAGCACAAAATAAAGCGTTAATAGCACGTGCGTCAAGACTGGCCTTTTTTTTTCATCCTCTGTATATTTTTCATGGGGTTTTTCAACAAAAACTCCATCAACATTAATACGAGGAGGCTTTTTGTATCCATCAATAACTACAGACCATAAGTCAAAATGAAGAGATTTCAGGAAGACACTCATACGTGTTTTCCAATAAGTGTAGTTTGTGTCGTCAAACAGTGGAGGTCTATTTGTGGCTTGGCCTTCACTTGTGAATTTCACAGTTGCCATGTGTAATTCTATGATCTATATAACAATTGAAAAATAACTGAATATAGCTACAATTTTACCTTGTTTTACCTGTATAACCCGCTATGATACCAATTGTAGGAACGAAATCGTAAAGCAGAATACTCTAGGGGGTGAATAGAGTAAGCAGCGGAATATTGTTAATTAAAAAACTTGTTAGCAGTTAGATCACAGATAAAAAATAATCACAAAATAAATGACAGTAATAAAAGAGTGATCAGAAGGCAAACGCAAACACAGAGATTTATACTGGTTTTCCTCTTGTGAGGACTAGTCCAGTCGGAAGAACTCTAGCTTCCAGTTGAATCTACTATTGGAAAATCTCGCAAGTTTTCATACGAAGTCCTTGCAACTTCTACATACGCGAGCTTTGATACGAAGAACTCGACCAACTTCAATTGTGAAGAGTCAATCTTCAATCAAGCCTCTGATTACAATTGCTCTGAAACTTTTAGACCGCACCGTATAGGCAAATCGACTAGAGGATTGTAACTGGCTTAGGATTTAAAAATGGAAGCTTTTTAGAACTCTTTGGAAGAAATGTAAGCTTTAGAAGAGAAGAGATTGAAAGTGAATTGGTGATTTGAAATGATTGAAATCTTTCTCTGTTTATAGTTTTTCCAAAGGCATAACTCTGGCAGAATTTGGACAGAATTCGGACAGAACTCTTTGTAACCAACCGCAACTGAAGGGAGACCAAGTTCAAAATCAAACGTTCACATAACGTTCAACTTGGCCGAACTCTAGCCAAGTTCTGTCAGGGTTTGGTCAGTTAATTTTGTGAAAAATAATTTTGGCTTTTTGAAAAGTCCTTCAGAAGCTTTTTGTAAAATAGATATTTTTCAAAAACATAGGTCATTTTAAAAAGATAGGTCAGTTTGAAAAATAATTTCGGATAGCCTATTTGCCAGTACGACTTGGTGTACAATGTATTCCTAGACTCAATAAAATAAAAAATTATATTGCTTTGAAGGAAATACATTCTTGAGTGGCAAACAGCTTCGGTCTTGAGCGGAGTAGATATCCATCTTTGATCAAGTATCCAAAACGTTGTTAGTAAATATCTGAATTGATTCGTATATCGAGACAGAGTTTGATCAATTATTAAAATCAGGTTTGACCATGACCAATGGGCCAACAATTAGATCCTCCATCTTTGGCTTCCAAATTGCCAGTTTTCTTCTATGAGGGTGATTATACGAGTGTTCATCTGCTTCATAGACATGGTTGCTGGAATCCAAAAGCTATGATACTAGATGTTGGTATCAAACCAGAACGAACGAACCTCGCTCTAATACTAGATGTTGGAAACCGAATACGCCCTACAAGCGCTCCCATACCGTGTATGAGACATTGTCGCAGCAGAAACTTAGGCCAACCCACCTGAAATAAATAACCCTATCTAGCGAACACCAAGCACAGATAAAGACAAGTATATAGTGGTGACTACGTCACCTAGACAATTTTAATTTATATAACTCAAATAAAATTACAAAATTGACAAAAAATAATGTTGAATCCTTTGCCCTAATAGGTTCAATCAGCTCACTACACTCAAAAAGAAATGACAGAGATTACAATAAAATCATTCACCAACCTGTAGCAGTTTTCTAACCGAACTTAACGACTCCCTGATCAGATCTCATCTTTACTTTTGTCTTGTATGAAAAAACCCTAAGAGAAAAGTGCAGACTTTCTCTTAGATTTTCTGTGGACGAGCACCCCAAATCTCAACTCTGTGCTATAATTTGTGCCTCCACCCTCACCCCATATATATAGTATGAGAAAATTATTTTCAAATAGGAATAAAATAGGAATCCTATTATACTTAGAATATTCTATCAGTTAGCCCAATGATTGTATCATATATTTGAATATGGATAATTAAGTTAACATTATGATATTACTAGTATTCATGCAATCACTATATTATCGATAGTAAACTTAGAATTGTCTTAAATGTTCATTAAATATATCACACTGTTGTGTTCGTCTAACTTGCTTTTGCAGACAAGCAGTAAACCAGGACATATGCAGTAAAGAATCCATGACATGCCAAAGACGACATTATAGCAGAAGATTTCTCTGAATCGCACCATAACTTATTCGGGGCCTCACACTTGAAGGTTCTGTTGCCCGGTCAGTAGACAGGGTTCGAGGGGACAGCGCCTCCCAAAGGGGTTCTGGGGTGAAGCCTCTAAAAGGTATTCAGATTTTCAAATCTTTTTATCTTTGGACAACAGCCGTCAAGAAAATAAGCATCATCAAAGTGCTCTTGGTTTTTATATTTGTTTATGTATTTTTGCTTTATTGAGCCTAGGAAAATGTGCATCGAACGTAATTGGCACTTGGCTTGTTTCTAAACAAATTAGCCTATCAATTTTGCTTTGTTCAGTCCAGAAACCAAGAAACTAGCCACTTATAAAAGCCCAAATTTATTCATTTTTCATTTTGACCTAGCTAATTATAGGGCAACCAAACTCGAATCAAGTTCTGCCCGAACTCGGTCCCTTCTAACCCAATTCTCTATAGATTAGGTCACCGTAAAGAATAGGCTCCAAACGTTTGGAGATCTAAATGTTATGGAACCGAACTCTGCTTGGGTTTGGTCCTAGAGAACCCTATAAATAGAGGAGAATTCTCCATCCATTTTACTCATCTCATTCTCTCTTTTCTATCTCTAATAAAGAGTTCTCTGATCTATTCAACTTTTAAATCTAAGCCTATACGACTCCTAACCAAGCGAGTGCCAGTTTAGTTTGATCTAGAAGTTTGGTTCGAGTTGTAAAGAAGGCTTGAAAACCAATTTGTTTTCATCCTGTTTGTGAAGTCCGCAAGTCCTTTGGATCAAAGGCTTGTAAGTGTGAAGTAGTGCTCTTCGGATCAAAAGCACGCGTTGTAATGAGTTGCAAGCACTTTAGATTCAAAGCTTGTGTTTCCCTGCATAGTGGATTCAATATCGAGCAAGAGTAATAGAGACTGGACTAGTCCTCTGAAAGGGATACCCGAACAAAATCTCGATATTTGAGTTTGCTTTTCTGAACTCTTTACTTTACACAGTTATTTTATATTTTTTTCTTACACATCAGTTAGTTTGCTGCCATAAATTTTTTTAAGTAGTGATTATTATTCCGCTGGACACGTGCATTCTATTCACCCCTTCTAGAGGTGCTCAACGTTCCTACAATTGGTACCAGAGCGAGCTGTTCTCAAATAACACTCTAGAGTACACATGACAACCATAAAATCAATATTCATCGGTGAAGGGCAGCCCACAAATAGACCCCCACTACTTGATAGAACCAACTATATTTGTTGGAAGATACGAATGAGCTACTTTCTTAAGTCACTAGACTTTGACCTTTGGTTAATTGTTATCGATTGATACAAAAAGCCTACTATCACCTCTATTCTCACTTCCTCTATAATTAAAAAGCTGTATTATAGTTACACGGAGGAATAAAAAAAGTTAGCTAACCTTGATGCTAAGGCAATGAATGCTTTATTTTGTACTATAGACATAAATAAATTTAATCATATTTTTATTTACACTACATCACATGAGATATGGAAACTTCTTTAAGCTAGTCATGAGAACATGTATAAAAGTGAACCTAACAATTCCAACGAAGAAATAAATTCTTGCATTATGGTATTGGGATTTGATGTGCAACACAACCCCTTGTATGAAGAAGAGCTTGTTTGTTACAACGACAGAAGATCAAGCCACATGATGATAGATTGTCTTATTGCTAAAAAGAAGAATTGCTACGAATGACCGAATAAAGAAAGATCATCATCTCACAAGTTCGCTAAAACAAGCATATTGTGAAAAAGCGAAGCAAGCGAATCAAAAGAAGAAGAATGCCCTCGTCAAGCTGCACATTTAGGCTTAATGGTATTATCCAATGAGGTATAGAATAATCCTCTATTTGAAGCTAATAAATTTTTTTCATGATGAACTTTCTGATGCTTTTAGTTATCTTCTTGAAGAACACATAAAAATTCTAGATAAGTATAAGCAAGCTAGTAAATATTTTCTATCATATAAGCGAGAGAATGAAAAGCTTACTTGCTTATTGAATGATGCGAGAAACAGTTCTACTTTTGATAACTCTTCTGAAATATCCACACTTGAGTTTAGATTGTATGAGGCACTTGAATGCATTAAGAAAAACATTCAAGAAATGCTAAACTTAAGGAGGAGTTAGAATCATAGAAAAATAAGTATTATATTGCTTTACTTAGAGTTGATGCACTTACTACCAAACACGGTGATCTTATTACAAATACTAAAAAATTAGATATACGATTGGGTAAATGGGTTGTTCAATCTAAGACCCAGTTAAACACGTGGCATGTGACACAACCAAAGGTTACTACTAAGAAATTCTTACTAAGAAATTCTTTCAAAAAGGATCTGGCACATCTAAGGTTAAATATAACCATACTTTTTAATATAGTCAACCACACAAGACATATCACACCACATCGAGTTCTCAAGCTGTACCGAGAACAAATGTTTATGCTTCTTGTTGTTATTGTGGTATAAATTAACACATTTCTAGTCATTGTTAGATTAGAAAGATGGTTGATATGAAAATATTACATGGGTTCCTAAAGGTAATAAATGTGGATCTAAGTTTTGGATACCAAAGTCTTTACCTAATATTTCAGGTGGAGCTACTCATGCTGAGCCATAGAACCATGGAACATTTTGCTGATTGCAAAACTACAAAGGTCATCTTCTAAGCAATTGTACCAACATAAGTTTGGCCACTAGAGCCACTTTGGTAATATGCTAAACGATTATTCTTAAATGGTTTTATTTATAGAATCTAGCGTGTTTTAGTTAATGTTTTACTACTAGATATTATTTAGTTGTTATCTAATTAAATCAATGTGATATATAATACTAGCATGCTAAGTTTAATTCTCTTGTATTCGGGTATGACTAGTTGTTAAGTTTAAATATTTAGTTCACATTATGTAGACTTTTACTTACTATCTACTAGTGTGACACATTTATATACGCATGTTATATTTTTTCCAGTCCTTACTTATAAAGCATGAATATCACTATAGTCCATAGGATCTTGAGTTATATATTTTCAATGCATATTTTTAGTATATACTTTTCTATATATACCTCTATAATGCACAATGAAAGCCTTTTAAAAAAAAATTCTAGCATTTAGCTTTCTTGATCTTGATAATTTTATGTTGCTTATTCTTTGGGTATTTACTATCTTATATTTATTGTTACCCATTGATTTTATAGCACATTTGTATACATATACATCTTATACGTTATGTATTTAGCTACAATGGTTTGAGCCTTTTTTTAGTTTAAAATTTTCCATATCCAGAGAATGTACTTATTTTTATTTTGCGTAAATTCCTTTAAATCTAAAGTTTGTTAAAGTAGAGATTATTTTGGGTACAAGCCGAAAGAAACTTTTGTCCACTGGACGTAAATAGCTCTAAGCGACATGGTACTTAAGCGTCTTCGGACCACCGTTAGTTGGGATCCGGCCCCTACAGCTAACCCAAGTTGATCAATACTTTATAGACTAAAGATTTGTAAAAGAGTTTTTGCAACTGTTGTTCGATTATGAACATTGGACTATTTTGATGGATAATATTTTTTAATCTTTATGACATTATTTTCATGAAAAGGAACATGCATATGATAACGTGATCATTCTATATAAGTAAATGTATGTAATTTTTTGATTATCTATGCTTATTGGAATTTTTTTTTTGTTATTCATCTTTAGGTGCTTAATTTTTTCTTGTCTAAAGATGATAGTTTTTGTTTTTGCGATAATTTTAAATTGCTTTAGATGCATTGAGCAAGAAAAGAAAGTTTAATATCTTGGACATCCCTTGGATCTCGTATTTTATCTATTTTATGCAAATAAATGTTTTTGAACTAAATACACATATTTTAAAGGGGCGCAAACTAATTGTTTTAATTCATTTATACCCTTAATATATAGTATACCTAGTTTATCATGGACCAAATCCTTTGTTTTTTTTCATCTTTTTGATAGTGTCATGATTTTTAGTGGGTTTCTGAGAGAATATGGTTCTTGCTTCTTTCTTATTCATGGGCTTATAAGTTAGAATTTTCTATTTTATATTGATTCTCTTATCTCGACGATTATTGAGATTTTATTATTTTGGCTTTTCTTGTTGAGTTTTTATCCAAGGTTCATGATTATCAATTTTTAGATTGGTAATACTTTGCGGGGGAGCATTCAAGTCGATTGAATTTCTCCTTCTCAAGTATTATTTTTCTTTTACCTTCATGATTATCTAATGGAGATTCACATATCATGCTAAGTAATTGAGTTGAAATGCATGAACTTAGGTAAATACATAGATTTTACATATATAATAATTCTTGTACATCTAGTAGATTTTTTTCGATGACTATACTCTTTATGGAATTTATTCACTAATTTGTATGGGTAAATTATGTATGACATTTTTTTATCATTGTTAAAGGTCTTATTATATCTTCTAAATATACTATATTTAGTAATTTTTATTGGTATCTATCAGATTTGCAAATTTCTAATCCCTGTGAATTTTTATTGAAATCCTTCATTGTCCTCTTGGATTTCTAGTTGGTAAACTAATTTTTGATGGTTTTCAGAATTTTAAATTCAAACCAACTACCTTGTGTTTTTGGCAAGCTATTCTACTTTACTTGTGCATTTTATAAACTTATCCTGACACTCTTTACTTACCTTGATCTTTGATTATGATTATCTATTCTTTCCCCTACTATGATATTTTTTTTAAGCTTGATTTCGTTTTATATGATCATGTCAAATGGGGAGAAGTAAATTTAAGTTAGCGCCATTATGCTTTTAGTGATATATGTTATCTTGGTGATATATGCATCTTATGTGTCATTTTAAACTTAACTGATTTGTCATAATAAAAAAAGGGGAGATTATTATCCCAATGATTGTATCATGTTTTTGAATATGGCTAATCAATTAAGTTTAACTTTATAATATCACTAGTATTCGTGTAATTACTACATTATCAATATTAAACTTATAATTGACCTAAATATTTATTAAATATATCATATTAGTGCCTAACATGTTTTTGCAGACATGCAGTAAAACTAGGACATATGTAATAAAGAATTCATGACATGCCAAAGATGGAGTTATAACAGAAGATTTTTCTGAACCGTCCCACGACTTCTCCTGGGCCACATACTCGAGGTTTTTGCTGCCCGGTCAGCGGACATGGGTCGAAGGGGCAGAGCCTCCCATAGGGGTTTGGGGGAGAAGCCCCTGAACGGTATTCAGATTCTAAATCTATTTAACTTTGGACAACTACCATCAAGGAAATAAATGTCATTAAAGTTCTCTTGGTTTTTATATTTATTTATGTATTTTTTCGTTATTGAGTCTAGAAAAATGTACATCGAACGTAATTGGCACTTGGCTAGCTTCTAAAGTCCACTACCAAATTAGCTATCGATTTCGTATTGTTCAGTCCACAAACCAAAAAGCCAGTCCATTTATAAAAGCCCAAATCCATTCATTCTTCACTTTGACCTAACTGGTTATAAGGCAACCGAACTCGGTCCCCCCTGATCAAGTTCCCGAGAGATTAGGTCACGTGAAGTATAGGCTCCAAGTGTTTGAATTTTTGAATGTTATGGAACTGAACTCTGCCCGACAATCCTAGAGAACCCTATAAATATAGAAGAATTTCCTATTCATTTTACTCATTTTATTCTCTCTTCTCTATCTTTAACAAAGAGTTCTCTGAGCTATTCAACTTTTAAATCTTGACCTTTACGACTCCTAGCCAAGTCAGTACCAGTTCTGTTTGATCTAGAAGTTTGGTTCGAGTTGTAAAGAAGGCTTGAAAACTAATTCATTTTCATCTAGTTTCTGAAGTCGGCAAGTCCTTCGGATCAAAGGCTTATAAGTGTGAAGTAATGCTCTTCAGATTAAAAGCACGCGTTGTAAGGAGTTGCAAGCACTTCAGATTCAAAGCTTGTGTTTCACTATATAGTGGATTCAATATTGAACAAGAGTACTGGAGACAAGACTAGTCCTCTCAGAGGGATACCAGCATAAAATCTCGGTATTTGAGTTTGCTTTCTGAATCTTTACTTCATGCAGTTATTTTATATTTCCTACTTACACATCTGTTAGTTTGATGCCATATTTTTTAAGTGGTGATTATTATTCTGCTGCGCACACGCACTCTAATCATCCCCCCTTGAGGTGCTCCATGTTCCTACATCATCAACATCCTATTTTAGTTGATAATATGATTTCCTAAATAGGAACCCTAAAATAAGAATCATATTATATCTAAACTAGTACAATACTGTTTATGGAGGTCCAAATCTTATTAAATCAAATATTTAATCATATTTGGACTCCACAAATGTGTTGTTACCAAATCCAGACTGGACTGCAACAATCTTCCCTCCAGTATGAAGAGAGGTTGTTAACCTGGTGGCTCCTCAACTGGACACCATGCTTGTCGTCCCACGACAGAATACCTACTCCCCTACGCCACTGATCTCCGATCCCCTGAGTTGCTTTTCATCTTTATAGAAGCATGGAAAAGAATAAAGAAAGGCCTATGCGGCTCCAACAGAAAGATCCTCATGCGGCTCAGGATCCCCATGCGGCTCAAGAGTCCACGCGGCTCAAGAGTCCATGCGGCTCAAAGGTCCACGCGGCTCATATAGTTCAATGTGGCCCAGAAAGAAGCCACGTGGCCTTCAACAGTTCTTCTCTACATTCGGCTGCATTTAATGCCTTGACGGCTACTCTGACAAATGACAGCTACGACAGCTCTGACATAAAGACGCAATAATGACTGACATGATGGCGTGTCCCTAGAAAAGAGAAAAAAATCTCCTTACAGCTGGCAAAATCCAACAAGTCCCGAGGCCACTCCATGCGGCTGCTACAGTTATGCGGTCGCCCACTTCATGTGGCTGCCTATCCCCATGCGGTTGTCCATCCTCATGCGGCTGCCCATCCCCATGCGGCTACCCATCCCCATGCGGCTGCCTATCCGCATGCGGTTGCCCATCCTCATGTGGCTGGCCATTCCCATGCGGCTACCCATCCCCATGCGGCTGCCTATCCCCATGCGGTTGCCTATTCCCATGCGGCTGCCCATCCTCATACGGTTGCATGCTTCATACGGCTGAGAAGACCACCTATAAGCGGCTCTGCCAGGACGGTCCAGTTGAGACATGTGGCGCTCTTCGCGACAATTGAGACACGTGGAAGTCTTATCTTTCCTGATCAGATTTATTGCGATCGTCATAATTGCCCAGATCAAATCAAATCAAGCAAATTGGACGCGTGGCAGGCTGTCACAAATCACGAATATTCATGGCAATCAACATTTATTATCCACAGAGATTTGATGCAATCCACATTAATTACTTAGATTTGCTACAATCAGAATTAATGGCCCAGATTAATTGATCCTTAACCGCCGACTTATCAAGAAGGCAATCATTGTAAACCCTAATGATCGCATCCTACTCCTATAAATAGCAATGTGCCATTCCCTTGCAAACCCTGAAGAGCTGGAGAATTGAAGACGGAAGAATTCAGGAGACAAGAGCGAAAAGAAAAAGAGAGAGAGCACTACAAAGACATCCAGAGATCTAGGGAATCTCCCCACACGTCCAAGAGCATTTCTTCACCAGAGCCAAGGCTGCGTTCGATCGTCCAAGGAGTAAGGCAGAGATGTCGTCGCTTTCCCGAGCCTCTATTGTCATCCCCCAGAATCTAAAATAAACAATTGTACTTAGATTGCTGTACCTAGGTTTTCGTCCCTAGGCTTTCTTTGTACGAGCGGGTTTGTATTGTGAAGTAAAATTTCTGTCCTCCGATATAATTGTTCTATTGTTTTATAATCAATGGCAAATACGATGGCGACTCTGCTGGGGACAAACTTCTCAATGACGCAATCGGATGCAGCCAAACTTGGCTCCACACAACAGAAAATGGTCGTCCGCTTCGACCAACAGGCGTTTAAAGAAATGCTCTCAGACGGGAGCGCTGGCCCGGTCCAGAAGTGAACCCGCATAAAGAAAGCTCACAGGGAGTGGAGGCCAAAATCATGTTCTCATTCCCAAGCTCTGGACGGAGTACTCTCTGCTGCCCAAGACGGCGAAAGCAACTCTCACGCGGCCCCACTTCAAGCCATAGAGGACTCTGCTGTCCCCAAGTTCGGCAGAGGAAAGTACTACGATGCTGGACTTGCAGGGGCAAAGAGTGATTCTATGTGCTCCAGGAAGAAGCCGAACAAAGGCACTAGCCGCAGGCTGAACACTCATGCGGCCAAGATTGCCAGCCGTATGTATGATGTCCATGCGGCCGAAAATGCCAGCCGAATGCAGAATACCCATGCGGCTAAGATTTCCAGCCGCATGGAGAAGACTTATACGGCCGAGACTTCCAGCCGCATGAAGAAAGCCCATACGGCTACGATTGCCAGTCGCATGAAGACTGTTGATTCCAGCCGCATGTTGTCTGCTCCACGCGGCACAGGATCAGTCTTCGATCGCCTCTCCTATGGTCCTGATCTCTCACGCTCCCGAGAAAATATGCCTGACTCTCTACAGTACCACTTAGACTCTTCCTACTATGTGCCCTCACGTACTAGAGTGAAGAAGTCTAGGGCTGCGCGAGCTTGGCGAGCTCAGTCCGCTGTTCCGACCTCTGACCATCCGAGCGCTCCACATAATGTTATGAGGGCCTCTGATGGGAAGTTGTACAGAACCGCTCGAGTCCAGCCCCCGGCAGCAAACAGATAGAGTGGTTCCCAAAAGTCTTCTAAAACCCAGGGAGCAAACATGGTCGTTTCAGACCCATCTGACTTGCGTGAGATTATCCTCCACAAGCGCAAGAAAAGAGAAGAGGCCTTGGTGTATAAAGAATCCTCCCACGGACATCACTGTACCCAAGTCATTGTCAACTGTTGTTGCAACAATGCGACGGTACGAGAAGACCGGCAGTCCGTCTTCCAAAGATTACAACAGCCGAGCTCAGAGGATGAGGCACCTCCCGTTGTCTCCTGCAACTCTACTGAGAAAATCCCCGCCGATGGGAGAAGGAAGAAGATAAACGTTTCCAGCCCGAAGATTTCAACCACTATGACTAAAAAACTGTCGTCTAAACGGTTGTCCACCACCGGAGTTTTCCAAGGTACCCGTTCAAAGACGAAATCTGCTACAGAGGGAGATTCATCATCCACATCACTGGGGGTTGCTGGAACTGGGGGTAGCACTCCTCCGAACATCCACGACAATCTGATGTTCCAAGGAGACGAGCCGGGGGAAACAACTCTTCCATCAGATACATCAGGTGCCGACGTCCCCGAGCACGTCCAAGACTCTCAAGATGAAGCAAGCTCTGAAGCTGGGGGTACTATCCCTTCTGAATTCGAACCAGAGGAGAACATTCCCACATACCCCGATGACTTCTCGGTACAGGGGTATGATTCGAAGGGCACGTCATACACCGTCCCTTCCACTTATACTCATGTAAGGACGACATTCATGACAAACGACGAACAAGATGGTCCCAGTGATCGCCAACGCATCGACACTCTGGAGGCCATACTGCGCACTTTGGTCAAATCGGTAGACGAGATCAAAGCAGCCCTCCCTACTCTGCAAGGAGGGACGCCTGGCCAAATAAGCTTGGGTTCCGCGGTCAATGCGGACTCGAACTCAGCGGCACCAAACCTGGGCAATAATCCTCCTAAAATGTCAGCTCCTACCGCTGCAGACGAGGCCAGGGAGGCATGAAGAGAGATCCAGGAGCTCCGGGCCTTGTTCCATGCCCGAGAAAACTGCCACGACCTCAGGATACGACAACCGTATCCCGCTGCATAGAAAGATGTTCCCTTTCCACCAAAATATAAACTATTCCATATCAATCCATATAATAGGAAGACATCTACAAGCAGGTACATTACTTACTTCGATGTCACCACCGACCACCTGCCCCATGACGATGCCATCCTTACACGATTATTCATCGGGGCATTGGAAGGGATCGCCTTCGACTGGTATCGCAACCTGCCAGACAACTGCATCCACTCCTTCACCAGCTTCAAGTGCATGTTCTTGGAGAGATTCTACGAGGTAGGACAGGACGTCACAATGTCCACCCTCATGGACGTCGTTCAAGGGGAGAAAGAGCTAACAAGAAATTATATTGAGCGGTTTCGCTAAACTGCAATGAAGCTGCCTTCTGGCAACCCTGATTCCTCCTTGATTGAAATTTGCCAAAAAAGACTGCTCCCAACAATCAGCCTCTGGATGGGTGAAAGTCAATTCAAGGACTGGAAGACATTCATCATCAGTGTCACTAGCGCCGAAGACAGGTTGAAGAAGGCTCGCCAACTGGGATTGCACATCTCAGAGGGAGAAGGACAAGGGCAAACGCCCTAATACCAACAACAACAATGGTGGTAACTCCTCCAATAATCGGGACAACAAGGGCAAGCAGGCTATGGTGGCCGACACAACCCAGAAACCTAAGTCAAAACCGGTAGACAAGCAATGGCCGCAAATGACCTACTCCTTCGATGACGTCCATGTCAAGCCCATCTTGGACATGCTCATACAAGGAGATAGAATTCAGCTCCCTCCACTAAGACGGGAACCTCGGTCGGCAGAAATGGAGAGCCCAAAGTACTACCATTACCACCGCTACGTCCACCATGCTACACACGACTGCGACCAACTGAAGCGATACATCCAACATCTCATCGATTCGAAGGCTCTGACCATTGATTTCGAGGAGGTAACCGTGGCAGCCAACATGGTGTCCATACAGTTTGCAGCTTCCCTCCGACAGAGACTCAAGACGGCATGGTACCCATCCCTCGGACGACAATGGAGATTGCTAACCTTCCACCTCCTTGAGATCAGGCCACTGGTCTGGTACCCCTCACCATGTCATGAAGGGAGGTTATGTGGGTCCATCCAGACTTGGTACCTGAAGTGACTCAGCCCGTACCACTCCCCATTGGCAAGAAGAAGAGTAGAAAGGTTAAATCATGCCGCATAATCTCCACAGAGGTCGAAGAAGCTGCTGCTGTTGTTACCCGCTCTGGTGCTCAATCCCAACCTACGCCAGATAACTCGGCTGAAGATCATCAACCGGCTACTGCTGACGCTCCGGCACCTTCTCAACCTCCGAGGACTGACAAGCCTAGGCCGAAGGAGGCTCGCTTTGACAAATTCCTCCGAAAAGAGGCACCTCATGGGCTGGAAAGGCCCTACAACTTTGACATCTTGGCACAATTGGCCAACACACCGGCCAAATTGTCATTATACGAGCTTCTGAGACTCTCCAAGGATGTTCGCACGGCTTTGAGCGATGCACTCCAGAATGCCGACGCATATCTGGCTCAGGTCAACCTCACGGGAGAGAGCCCGCCTGCAGATCTTTAAGATAGCGCTTGCACAGGAGCGATGCCCAATATTGTTTTCACTCTACAGGACATGTTCATCAAAACCAACCTGCACGATCGTCCGTTATATTACACTAGATACATCGGCGACATAAAGGTGGATCAGATGCACATTGATCCTGGTTCTTCCATAAGAATCATCCCGAAGGGTCTATTACACCATCTTCGCATTCCTATGCATCGCCTGACGCCAACAAGCACCGCCATCAGTGATTTCAATTCGGGCAGGAGTTACCCGATTGGGAAGATTCGCTTGAAGTGCCAAATCGACGATCTTCAGTCAGAAGTGACCTGTTACGTCATAGATGCGGACACTTCCTACAATATCCTTCTGGGGCACCCTTGGATACACGATTACATGATCGTGCCTTCCACGCTGCACCAGTGCTTCAAGAATGTCGATAAACACGGCTTCGTGAGGACAGAATTTGCCAACATCGATCCCTTAAATGGGGTCGAATCCTACTACTCAGACTCCTGCTTATACGAAAAGTCGAAGAGGCACCTTAGCGAAGGAGATGTGCAAGCTCTAACTGAGACGGTCACAGGATCAGAAGAACCTTTGACGATCCACCACCAAGCTCGTAAACCTGGCAAGCCCGCACCCCTTACGGCCGCTCTACGTAAGGACGCAATCAGCCTCTCGGCACAAGAGGGGCAAATGATAATCCGGCTGCCAAGGTCCGGCCAAGCGCCAAGACCCACAACGGAGCCACTGACAATCAGACTGCCTAGAGTCGGCCAGCCACAAATGGAGAGGCTCAATCCCTCTGACAAGCCAATGATGATTCGTCTTTCCAAAAAGAATCGTCAGCCCGATGCAAAGTCTGGGGCTCCTAGCGAGCCAACCACTCCCCGCCCAGCATCGAGTACCAAACTAGGGGTCGCTAGTTTGCCAACGACTCCACGTTCTACTCCACCATCGGAACCCCTAATGATCAAGTTACCTAAGTCATCCTCTCAGTCTTCAGTTATACAGGGGGTGGCCGAAGAAGAACCAGAATTGGCCAAGTATGTGGCCGTTCACACTGATGTTCCATCCGCAGATGATGTAATCCCGCTAGAAAAGATACCTTACTTTATCAATAAAGGGATATCTTTGAACTACATCGAGCTTAATAAGCTTTGTATAATGTATGCTATGGAACACGGTATAGGCGCTCACCTACACACACTGGTGACAAATGTTTACACCGTAAATCAGCTCACTCCCGTAGAAGACGCCTACCGTATAATCGAGGGAGGGGATCATCCAATCATCTTCGGTCAAAAGAATCCACAGCCCTTCACCATAGAAGAAGTCGATCTCGAATCGGACGCCGGAAGACTGTCTCTCTATCTATATAGCCCCCAATCCAAATACCTTATGCAAAAACAGGGGTATGAACTGGAGACTACGCCAGGTTTGAACTACGGTACTGGTCGATGATTACCTTTAAAGTCGTCGATCCCGACTGGCAAACCACAGGACTACTACAACAAGACCCGATGCGGACTCGGATATGTTACGCTTGCAACGACCCCTGAAAGCTCAAATGAGGAATACGACTGGCATTCACACTCAACCGGATCACCAACTTCTGATTCAGATATCAGCATCGGGGACGTATTTAGGCAAGTCCTGTCTGTCAATATGGCATTCGCCGATGCTTGCGAAGAAGCTGAAGACTTTCCTGAACTCCTCGAATTAGAGCCGTAGGCCCAACAGCTGGATGCGCAATGGGAGAAGCGGTTTGAACATAGAGCGCCTCCTACTGAAGATGAGGTCATGCAATTGGATCTCGGCAGCGACTCTTCTCCAAAGCCAATCTTCGTTAGTAAAGCCTGACAGACGAAGAGCAAGAATCGCTACTAGAACTCGTCAAAGAATACATTGATGTGCTCGCCTGGAACTATGAAGACATGCCAGGGCTAAACCCCGATGTTGTTCTTCATAAGCTCAACATTCGGCCAGATGCAAAGCCAGTCAAACAACAGCAACGACGCTTCCGCCCAGGCATCATGGATGCAATCAAAGTCGAAGTCAACAAACTGATAGCCAGCGGCTTCATTCGTGAGGAACAACATCTGGACTGGGTTGCCAACATAGTACCGGTCCTCAAGAAGAATGGGAAGATTCGAATCTGCGTCGACTTCCGTAATCTGAACGAGGCGTGTCCCAAAGATGAGTTCTTCCTCCCTATCACAGACATCATAATTGACAACACCTGCAGCTTTGAATGTATTTCGTTCATGGATGGTTTCTCGGGGTACAACCAAATCAAGATGTCTCCCGACGACGAAAAGCATACATCATTCGAAACACCGATAGGCACGTTCTGCTACACAGTCATGCCTTTCGGTTTAAAGAACGTTGGCGCCACCTATCAGAGAGCTATGAGCAGCATCTTTAGAGACCACTTACGCAAAATAGTGGAATGCTATGTTGATGACATCGTCGTCAAAAGCCGCTCTAAGGAAGATCATCTATATGATCTAAGGATAGTGTTCGACCTGATGCGAGCGCACAATTTAAAAATGAACCCCACGAAATCCTTCTTGGGCGTATCCAGCGGGAAGTTCTTGGGCTTCATCATCACCTCCCAGGGTATCCACATAGGCCCTGAGAAAATGAAGGCAATCATGGAGATGAGTCCCCCAAAAAATCTCCGAGAACTCCGAGGCCTTCAAGGAAGGTTAGCTTACATCATGAGGTTCTTCTCCAACCTCTTCGGGCGATGTCAGCTATTCACCCATCTCATGAAGAAGGGCATCTCATTCGTATGGGATGAAGAATACCAGCGTGCCTTTGACAGCATCAAAGAATATTTGTCGAACCCTCCAGTCCTGGTAGCCCCGGTTGCTGGAAAACCATTCCTGCTCTATGTACGAACAATGGAGCATTCCTTCGGTGCTCTGCTAGCACAAAGCAATGATGTAGGTCATGAGCAAGCTATATATTACCTCAGCCGAATGATGATCGAGCCAGAGCACCGATACACCGCCGTGGAGAAGGAATGCCTCGCCCTGGTGTTTGCCATTCAAAAGATGCGACACTATGTCACGGGGCAAACTATACATATGATATCATGAGTCAACCCCCTCAGGGTCCTCATGACTAAGCCAGGGGCACTCAGCTCTCGCCTCGCTACATGGACAATATTACTGTCCCCCTACCATATGATCTTCATTCCGCAAAAGGCTGTTAAAGGACAAGCCCTGCAGATTTTTTAGCAGCCCACCCAGGCTCGGAGTCGGTCAGAATATACGAAGAAATCCCAGATGAGATCGCCGACTCGCATACGACCTCTCACGATGATATATGGCGAATGTTCTTCGACGGTGCTTCAAAGAACGGACCCAAGGGCAACATCATAGTCGGAGTCGGGGTGGTGCTGATATCTCCTTTCGGACTGGTGATCAAACACGCTTACTCCCTCACGGAACCTTGCTCTAACAATGTGGCCGAGTACAACGCTTTAGTCATTGGCCTTCAACTTGCAAGAGAGCTGGAGGTAGAATATCTTAAGCATATGGCGATTCACATCTAATCGTCAATCAGATTCGGGGTTCATACGAGGTTCGCCATGAAGACATGATCCCCTATCACCAAATAGCGACCAACATCATCTCGTCATTTGAAGGGTTTTTCATCGAACACGTCCCCAGACTACAAAATATCGAATCCGATGCCCTAGCAGGCCTTGCCGCTTCCCTAGTAGTGCCGAACCAAATTCATCATTTGGTGGATGTGATAGGCCATGAACTGGTTTGTCCCAGGAACAACGTTCAATTCATGGCGAGTTATTCTGCTCAAACGATCGACGAAGTACCAGACTGGAGACAACCATTCATAGACTTCGTAGTCTACGACATCCTGTCCGAGAACCCAAAAGAAGCCACCTCTATCAGAAGGCGTTCTCTCATATTCTTCTACAATATAGAGACAAAAATGCTGTATCGTCGATCCTACGATGGATTATTGCTTCGATGTCTGTCAAACGCAGAAGCCAAAGAAGCCGTACGCGAAGCTCATGATGGTGTTTGTGGGGCCCATCAGCTTGGCCTAAAATTGCAAGACCGTCTTCGCCGAATGGGCTACCACTGGCCCACGATGGTAGCAGATACGATAGACTATGCAAGAAAGTACAAAGCCTGCCAAGTCCATATGGACTTTATCCACCAGCCATCCGAATTTCTACATCCGACAGTGGCGTCCTGGCCATTCGAAGCATGAGGAATGGATATCATCGGTACGATCACCCCGCCTTCTTTCTGAGGACATCGCTTCATACTCGCAATCACGGATTACTTCTCCAAATGGGCGGAAGATGTTCCGCTTGCAGAAGTAAAGACTTCAAACGTGATCAGCTTCCTCAAGCATCACGTCATTTATCGCTTTGGACTGCCCCGAAGGCTTATCTACGACAATGGTCCGCAGTTCGCAAGCCACGCCTTCTATCGATTCTGCGACAAGCACCGCATCCAGAATATTGCTTCAACACCAAACAATTCTGCAGTGAATGGGTTGGCAGAAGCATTCAACAAAACCATTATAAAGTTGCTCAAAAAGTTCGTATCATCCAACAAACACGACTGGAATGAGAAGCTTGGTGAATGCTTATGGGCGTACCGTACTACAGTCCGAACGGCCACTGGGAGCACACCATTCTCCCTGGTGTACGGGAGTGAGGTAGTTCTCCCATTGGAGACTCAAATACCCTCGCTCTGCGTCGCTCTCACTTACCAATTGACGACGGATGATAACTACCGTCGCCGGCTACAAGAGTTGGAGGCCTTAGATGAAAAGCGCCTATTGGCTCAGCAACGAATCGAGCTATACCAAGCACGCATCTCCGGAGCCTTCAACAAGAAGGTTAAAATCAGAACATTCCAATTGGGCAATCTCGTTCTGGCAGTTCGGAGGCCGATGGTTATGACTCACAAAACCGCCGGTAAATTCAACCAAAGTGGGAAGGTCTATTTATTATTGAGGCTGTATTCTCCAACGGTGCTTACCGCCTCGCAAAAAAAAATGGAGACTTGCTCATGTTGCCCGTCAACGGCAAGTTTCTGAAGAAATATTATGTCTAAACAACATTCACCAAATTCTAGATTATTGAGTTATGTACCCACCGGTACCGCTGAACTCACGTTCTCCAAATTCCAGATTATTGAGTTATGTACCCGTCGGTACCGCTGAACTCATATTCACAAAATCCCAGATTATTGAGTTATGTGCCCACCGGTACCGCTGAACTCACATTCGCAAAATCCCAGATTGCTGAGTTATGTACCCTCCAGGACCGCCGAACTCATATTCTCCCCCTAAATATCCCAGATTGTTGATTTATGTACCCGCAGGTGCCTCTGAACTCACATTCCGGTCACTCTTTTAGGTAGTAAGTCATGTATGACCATACCTCTAAACTTATTCTTCTGAAAGAGCTCCTCCCTCATGATCCACTACCCGCACTCTCAGTGCACAAAAAGGGTAACAGATCCACAAAATTCCCAAGACGACCACGTCGATGTTACCTCTGAGTCGTCTCACTTCCGCCAAAAACAAATCACCCCTCTACATAGAACTTCCATGTCCTCATTACCTCTGAGTCGTTCTATGTACCCCTTTATGGAGCCCACTTCTGCCATGTCCTCATTACCTCTGAGTAGGAAGGCTCCATCGAAGAAACCCTCATATTTGCCATGTCTTCATTACCTCTGAGTAAATATGTTAGTTCTCTCTCGACTTATTATCTGTACCAAAAAAAAACCCTCCAGAATACGCCAAAGATAATAGGTCCACAAATATCCTCTGTTGACCACAAATATCCCCCTCTGAGTCCACTCCTACCACGTCCTCGTTACCTCTGAGTAGGAAGACTCTGCGGTAAAATCCCCATACTTGCCATGTCCTCATTACCTCTGAGTAAGTATGTTGGTTTTCTCTCATCTTATTATCCGTATCCTGAATCGGGTATGCCAAGGATAATAGCCCCACAAATGTCCTCTGCTGACCACAAATGATGTACTAAGTTTTCTAGTACATGCACATCCTTTTCCATCATGCCCCAGGAGCCCAGCTGCTCCATGGCATTCTTTCTCCCGATACCAGGTACGTCCATGACCACCTTACCGTGGAATTGTTCTAGGTATCCCTCTCAAACTTATTATCCGTACCTAAAACCAAGGCATGCCCAGGGTAACAGGTCCACAAATAGTCCCCCAGTGGGACAAAAACGTCACAAACACAACAAGTACAAGAAATGAAGGATGAGTCGAAACATGCTCATTTATTCAGAATCTAAGGTACTATATTATCTGGGATTATATCTATATTACAAGGTGGAAAAAGAAAAGAAAAGAACATGAACATAAAAAAGCAACAAAAAAAGCCATCTATGGTTCGGCGTTACATAATTCCAGGAGACGATTCCTCACCAAGGCGGTCCCCTTTTCAAGCCGCTGTTTAGCTCGGCGCTCGGCCTCCTGAGATAACCGCTCCGCATCATCCAAGTACATGTGTGCCTGATAGCCATCCTCAAGCGTTTTTAGAGCAAGCTCCAGGCCAGCAGAAGCTCGAGTAACTCTGTCATCCTCCTGGATGATCATCCCCTTTTCCATATGGGCAGCTTCAAGTTCAGACTCTAAGAAAGCCAGCTTCCTCTGAAGCTCGAGGATCTGCTCCCGGGTGTCAATTACCCTGCGGGAGGCAGTCGCTTCCCGAGCCGTGATATCTTCAATCTCGCGGCTCAACTGATCATATAGCTGAGATAGATCGCGGAGGTCCTTTAGTATGACCGGCTTGGCCTTATCCCGGGCAGCCCTTATCTTCTCTACAGCAGCTGTAAGGAAACCGCACTCTTGATCTATAGCAGCAGACAGATCAGCTTGCCACAGCACCTGAAGCTGGGCTACCAGCTGATCAGTCTCCAGCAATTTTGCCTCCAGAAGCGCAGCTATCCCCGCCCCACCGGGAAGAGTCTTAAGAATATCAATGTGACCCTGGGCGCATTACCGGGCCAAGGCAAAAGGGGTCCCCCATTCCACAGCAGCCGCAACCCCTCTCTTCAAGTGGCGATAGAACTGTCAACCACGTCCTGTGACGCTTCGTCCAGAACCTCCATAGAGGACGGCGTCAAAGGAAGCGTGGCCGGCAGTGTCGAAGGAAGCACGCTAGAACTTGCCACCAGGAAGACAAATTCCGAGCGAAAAGATGTGCGGATTGCGGCTAACTCCTCCTCCGCCACCCGAAGAGTCTGGACACTCGGCAAAGCAAAAAAGTCGATTCGCGGAGCCGCCTGAACAGAGGAGGACGCAAGGACCATTGTCGCCTGCCCCGGCTGTGTCGCCATCTGACTTCCCAAGCCCGAGCCAGCAGGAGGCCCTTCGATATGAGTCAGAAGAGGAGGGGGTACGCTCCTCTCCGCCAGTTCCCCTCCGGCAGAACCCACCCTGACGATGTCCGTCATCAACACTAGTGGGGTAGGACCTGTATATCCAGAGCAACCATCAATCAGTCTAACCCAAAGGATGTGATGATATAGCAGATAGGCCTCCTTACAAGTTAAGATTTGGCTTATCTTACCATAGAAGGAGCATGGAGGCTGTAAATCGCTCACAACCGCCGGAGTCCCCTCACCGGCAACCTCCGAGTCAAATTCAACTGGTTCTTCTGCCCTAGTCGCCCCAGAGGGGGGTACGACTGGTTTAGCATCACCCTGCTGAAATTCAACTGTCTCAAGGATAGGTGCAGTAGAGCCCCCGTCACCATGGGTTGAGCCCTCAGCAACGTGAGATTCCTCGGCCGCCTCTGGAAGAACCCCAGAAGAAATAATAGCGGTACATACGTCACTGACCAAAGTGGTCAGGGCCGGATCAACCTCAGCGGCCGGTTTTTGAGAAACCGACTCCTCCGACGCCTACAAGAGCAAAGGAAAACGATTAAGCTAAAATACGGGAAAAAGAAGGAGAAGATAGTTATAATTCAAGACACCTCAGAAATAGCATCAACATCCACGATAAGTAACCGACGGCATCTGACAGCAGCCGTTTTATAGAATAAGTCGTGACGATATCAGCCGATTCACTCATGCTTCGCTTACGCGAAGGACCAGGCACATCAGGCTGCTGATCCGCCACTACTTTATCAAACGCAACGGGCGGTTGGTCCGCCGCCATCTCATCTAGAGGTGGAAGAGAATCATCGACACCTTGCCCGCTATCTTCTTCATCCGCGGTGGTGGACTCCGAATCTGCCACGGGAACCGCGTTTGCCCTCTGCTTCCTTTTTTTCGACCCCTGAGGCTTCTCTGCCAAGCCGGTACCAACAATAAAACTGGTACGCGGGTGAAAGTTAACAGGAAACCTTCTCGCAGTGATATGGTAAAGAGCCGCTAAATACAAAATCTTCCCTTGCGTCTCAGCGTCAGGGACCAAGAAACTAGCACGGGTATGAGAAATATTATAGTAAAGCCAGGCCCTGATGCCATCCAGAACGCTGCCTTCAAAGCCCAGGCGGGAGCTGGGACTCTCTAGGAACAGCTGGCTATACCCAAACTGGTGGGAAAATCGGCTGGGCAAGTAAGATTCCAGGTAGACGGTATTACGATTGCGATATACTAAGTGCGAAGGACGGATGTTACGCAACCAAAGAAGCATCCTCTCAGGTAAGAGGAGAGGAGGCCCGGCACCGTCAACGTGTACACTCCCCACCTCCTCAGCAGAAAAATAGAGAACAGACACGAAGAAATTATATCCATCCACCCTCGCCAGCGCCGTCCGACAGGCAGGCATGGAGTTGTATTCCCAGGACATCCGGCGGTATTGGAAGATAAAAGCATCGTCGTCAGTTACACCATCTTCTGGGCCATGTCTCATCAAAGACCGGCAATGCAGTAATAGCCACCCCATCAAATAGTAGTAGGGCAACTCGATTCGCTCAAAGTTCATCACCGTGTCGCGTGCAATAACCTTGGACAAAAAAGTACGGAGGCCACGGTGTATACTGCACACCATGGCCGGAAGAAGGGCCAGTCTGACCCCGAAGGCCAGCTTTACGGCAGGAAGGATAAAATTTCGACTGATTCTCTTAATGGAGCCAACTCCTCCGGAGACCACGCAATTTCGTAGCCATACCATCAGGAACCCTGCCAGGATTGCCTTTTCCGACAGCGGCTGAGTATCCTGGTAAAAATAATCAAAGGAATCAGTCTGACTCCCAAACGTGTCATTCAAGGCCCTCGATTTCTTGGCAGTTAACACCAGATCCCATACTTGCTCTCGGGTCAAAGGATTCCAAAAAGTAACTCGGCCTGAGGCACCTTGCTGAAAAAGGTGGAAGAGCCAAGCCCTGGTATGCGGAAGGTTCCCCTCAGAGCTACTATCCTTCTTGGTCGTCTGCTGACAGTAACTGTGGTGACACAGTAACTCCTGATAGACAGCAACGAAACCCGGATGTCTTTGCTCCAAATCTTTGAACACTTCGTTCGTTGGAGTATATACTTCAAACACTTCATTGCCCCAGGGCGGCCTAGAGACTACGTGCATCTCATGAAGAGGAAGACCAATCTCCCCTTCAGGTACGAAGAAAGTCCCCGTTCGCTGGTTATATATCTCCAAGAGAGCCATAAACAACTCCTTGTTGATGGGCAGTCCGTGACATGTGCCCCGGATGGCGTGGTAGAGACCAACCTCACGTAGGAAAGGCCCATATTCTCGCAGAATCCACCCGGTCAAATTGGCCCATGAAGGGATAGGGCGTATCCAGTTCAAAAGTGAGAGCCGGCCAATGGGATAAGACCCTTTCCGAGCAAGTTGATTCAGGAAAGTGTCGGCTTGAGAGAATGAGAAATTGGGACCTTGCGTATTTAAAAAGGCACCCGGGGCTAGCCCCATCACGTGGCAGCTGACCGGTTCCCTGCCCGCATACGCTGATCTAATATGCTTATTGTAGTGGATGTTACCCACGATCATGCCCGACCGGTTCGGGGTCAAGGAGTCCTGCATCCTCCTGTCTACGGGCACCATTTGAACCACGCCAATGGAAAATGACGTTCCATCTGGGGGATGTGGATCGCCCTCCCAGTAGAAATAAAATTCCAATTCTCGGATATATCCAATACCCGGGAGTTCTTCACATTCAGAGCGTCCCCGAAGAAGAACGCCGGCTTCAGGTACTTTTCTTCCAATTTCCCTGAATTCAGCATGGCACAGAGAAAGCGAGAGGACTGGTTCTTGATAAGATTCAGCCTCTCCTCAGGATCGTTCTGAGGTAGTTGCTCCACCACCTGTCGGACTATATGGTCAAGCCGAACTCTGATGGCAAATTGGGCCTGACCCACCAGAAGTTCCTCTACTACGTTAACCGACAGATTTACTAAAAACAGACAAAAGGAACAAGTTAAAAGAGGGGCTTTTGGCTTATGCGGTTCTGTTGTTGAACATGAGCTTATGTGGCATTAATTAGTGTAAGCTTATGCGGCTCTGTTTTACGTACGCTTATGCAATTATGCTTAATGCGGCTCAAATCAGAAGAGCGTTCTGTGAAGGAGCTTATGTGGTTCGGTTTTCGCACAGCCCTATGCAGATGAATCCAAGAGGAGCTCCATGCGGTTTAGTTCAAAAGAGTCTGTGCGGCTCTGATCGACAGGGCATTATGCGGTTCAGTTTACGAAGTGTTCATGCGGCCCATTAAGACAACTCCCATGCGGCTCGGACATGGGGTATACCCTCATACGGCTCGGTTATGGGACATGTATGCGGCCCATACATTTCGAACAGTTTGCATTAAAGGCTTGTGCATAAAGCATGCAACAGAGCCGTTGTTAGGGTTTCGAAGCATATGACTTTTCCAAATCCTTACCCTTAATGGCAGGATGAACGTCGAAATGAGCTTTGGGTGTCGCAGCCGACGTCGAGGCCACACCCTTACCCTTCGCCGCAGCCTTCGCCGCAACCTTAGAGGACTTGGGAGCCATTGCTGATGATCAGAGAAGGAAGATGAAGACAAGAAAGCTAGGACAAGAGCAGAGAGTAAAGAAGTCTTTCTTCCAAAGCACGCTGCTATTTATAGGTGGAGCCCATAGACCGACGCATCGATCCATGTGCAGTGTAACCGACTCTTCGGTTATCAAGGCGATCCGACTATTCAAGGCTAAACTCTTGGGATCCTGCCCCAAAAAGCGACTTTAAATCTGACAGTAAATCAAAGGCAATCAAATGCAAAGATTTGCACACGTGGTATAAAGACGTGGCAAGGAGCCTATGCGGCTAGACAGTCTATGCGGCTCAGATGGCCATGCGGCTGAGGAGACCATGCGGCTGAGACATCCATGCGGCCAGAACATCCTATGCGGCCCGAAGAGTCTTTACATGGCCATGCTTCTTATTCAAAGTATTTCAATTTAGCAAATTGAAAAATTTGAAGGGGGTCTTGTAGAAGCATGGAAAAAAATAAAGAAAGGCCTATGCGGCTCCAACAGAAAGATTCTCATGCGGCTCAGGATCCCCATGCGGCTCAAGAGTCCATGCGGATCAAGGGTCCATGCAGCTCAGATAGTTCAATATCGCCCAGAAAGAAGCCACGTGGCCTTCAACAGTTCTTCTCTACATTCGGCTACATTTAATGCCTTGACGGCTGCTCTGACAAATGACACCTACGACAGCTCTGACATAAAGACGCAATAATGACTGACATGATGGCGTGTCCCTAGGAAAGAGGAAAAATTTTCCTTACAGCTGGCAAAATCCAGCAAGTCCCGAGGCCACTCCATGCGGCTGCTGTAGTTATGCGGCCGCCCACTTCATGCAGCTGTTTATCCCCATGCGGTTTTCCATCCTCATGCGGCTGCCCATCCCCATGCGGCTACCCATCCCCATGCGGCTGCCTATCCCCATGCGGTTGCCCATCCTCATGCGGCTGCCCATTCCCATACGGCTACCCATCCCGATGCGGCTGCCTATCCCCATGCGGTTGCCTATCCCCATGCGGCTGCCCATCCTCATGCGGCTGCATGCTTCATATGGCTGAGAAGACCACCCATATACGGCTCTGTCAGGACGGTCCAGTTGAGACACGTGGCG
>JANAVB010027995.1:3845105-3892605 GCA_029216955.1 Iris pallida
GCTATCAAACGAACTCACATCATACCAACTTCATGCCATGGTCTGGGGTACCTATATGGATGCTAAAATGCAAATTTCATAATAAACAATGGTAGAATGAGGTTTACCTATTGAGAGTGGAATCTCAATGAAAGTGAATCCTTGAGCGCTTTGACGACCGGTTTCTCCCAAGCAAACGCCTCCAACTCCTTGATAGCAATGCTCCAGCAAGTACTTCTCCTCCCCATGTCGCAACGCAATTCGTTTGGCACGAATCGGATGCCGGATGAGAAAGTTAGGGTTTTGAAGAAAAGGGAGAAACTAGGGTTGATCTCGGTAGCTATGTGATTTCTTCACAAATAAGAGGTGCTGTTGCTAGCTTGGCCAGCCATGCTAGGGGGTGTTAGGGTTAGGGTTAAGTCATGGCCAAGCACTCCTAAGTTGCTACAAAGGCCCAATAACAAAAAGCTTTAAAGGCTTATAAAAAATGACTAAAAAATCATTAATAATTCTAAAAAATAGATAATAATTCTAAATTAAATCTAATAAGCCAATAATAAAACTAATCACGTTATTAGGCTTCTAGACAAGGTTGACTAAGTTTATACCATCTAGGTCCTATCAAAACACCAATCCAAAACACACAACAATCAATTTAATTAACATTTAAAATAAATTCAAAATAAAGCACATTGACTAAAATACTCTTAATTAGAAGAAGTGAGTGTGACAAATCTACCCTCCTTAAAATAATTTCGTCTTTAAAATTAAAAACAAAACTGAATGTATGAGAAGGATAGAAAAATCATACCTCAAGACTGAAAAAGATAAGGGTATTGCTCGCGCATCTCATCATCCCTCTCCCAGGTAGACTCACCTGGAGAGTAATGCCTCCAAGCTACGCGAACCAAGGGTGTCGTCAAGTTCCTTAGCACCTTCTTCCGACGATCCAGAATCTCTACAGGTTGTTCTGGATAACTAAGAGAGGGCCCACCTCGATCTCGGAATGATCCAGTACATGGCTGGGATCCGCCATATGCCGTCTCAACTGCGACCCGTGAAATACATTGTGGACTCCCTCTAATGCAGGGGCAAGTCCAGTCTGTATGACACATCATCGACTCTTTCGCTGATAACGAAAAGACCGATGAAACGCGGACTAAGCTTTCCACCTCCACCAAAGCGAATAGTACCACGCGTCAAAGATCTCCTAAGGAACACCAGATCTCTAACCTTGCACAAACATGGCCTCAACTTAATTATAACAATCACATGATCAAACAAAATCACAAAACAAACAAGATTCTAATCCTAAGTCTAAGCTGTACCTCAAACTGCAAGGGTCTTCGGTGGCTATCGGCCCAATGCCGCTGTCTGACCTGTGCTACGCGAAGTCGATCTCTGATGAGCTTCACCTTCTCGGCTGCGTCAACAACCATCTCAGGCCCCAAAAAGCTCGCTCTCTAACGTCATCCCAAGACAAGGGTGTACGACATCTACGCCCGTACAGTGCCTCGAATGGTGACATTCCAATGTTGGCCTGGAAATTGTTGTTGTATGCAAACTCCACTAAGTGCAGGTGATCCTTCCAAGATCCTCCAAAATCTAGAACACAAGTCCGCAGAATGTCCTTAAGTGTCTGAATAGTCCTCTCTGACTGTCCGTCCGTCTGAGGGTGGTATGCAGTACTGAATTTGAGCTGAGTGCCCAAACTAGTCTGTAGACTCTGCCAGAAATGGGAAGTAAAGCGACTATCCCAATCTGAGACAATGCTCATCGGAACTCCGTGTATCCTGACAATCTGCCGCATATACACCTCTGCTAGCCTCTCAGTAGACGTACACACTTTAAATGGCAAAAAGTGGGCTGATTTGGTCAACCTGTCTACGATGACCCAAATCGCGCCTCTCACTCCTAGTGTACGCGGCAATCCAGAAACAAAGTCCATCGTGATGTGCTCCTACTTCCACTCCGGAATGGGCAATAGCTGTAACAGTCCTCCTGGCCTCTGCCTCTCTGCCTTAACCTGCTGACAGACTAAACATCTGGCTACAAAGCGTGCTACCTCCCGCTTTATCCCATACCACCATACATGCTCATTCAGATCCCTATACATCTTGTTGGCACCTGGATGTATAGAGTACTGAGAACGATGGGCCTCCTGCATAACCTGCTCCCGAAGCTCTCCGCTAGGCACACACAGTCTGGAACCGTGCCTCAATGCGCCATCCTTTGTAATGACAAACTCATCATCCACCAATCCTGCTCGAACCTGCTCTCGGATACACCGCAGAGTAACATCGTCGAACTGAGCTGACTTGATCCTCTCTATCAAGTCTGACTGAATCTGAAGGCCCCACATCTGCATCTGAACCCCAGGCATAATCACCTTGATCCCTAGGCTCTCCAAATCTGCTAACAAGTGACGATCCATCGTCAAACACATAGCTACCGAATACCTACTCAAGTCATCGACAACCACGTTGGCCTTCCCTGGATGATACTGTAATAAAATATTGAAGTCCTTCATCAACTCCAACCATCTATGCTACCTCATGTTGAGCTCTTTCTGTGTAAATACATGCTTCAAGCTCTTGTGGTCTGTGAAGATCTCCACACGCTCTCCGTATAGATAGTGATTCCACAATTTAAGAGCAAAGATAACTGTCGCCAACTCCAAATCATGGTTAGGGTAGTTCTTTCCATGCGGACGTAATTGCCTGGATGCATAGGCAATCACCTTTCCATTCTGCTGCAAGACACAACCTAAACCCTTCCCTGAGGCGTCACTGTAGATAGTGAACCCGCCTGATCCTGATGGCAATATCAAAATTGGGGCTGTCGTCAGTTGCTTCTTCAACTCATCAAAAGCAACTTGACACTCCTTTGACCAGATAAACTCTGCGTCCTTCCGGGTCAGCCTAGTCAATGGCTCTACAATCCGGGAGAAATCCTGAACAAACCTCCTGTAGTAGCCTGCCAATCCTAGAAAGCTCCTGATCTCCGTAACTGAACTCGGTGCTGTCCATGCCTCTACTGCTCTGATCTTCTTTGGGTCGACTAAGATCCCATCTCCGGTCACAACATGACCTAGGAAATCAACTCGATCCAGGAAGAACTCACACTTCGAGAGCTTGCCGTAAAGCTGCTCCTCCCTGAGAGTCTCCAGAACCACTCTTAAATGCTCCTCATGCTCCTCTGGGGTCTTCGAATACACCAAGATGTCGTCGATGAACACCACCACAAACTTGTCCAAGTACCGGTGGAACACCTTATTCATCAAGTTCATGAACACTGCTGGGGCGTTAGTTAACCCAAACGATATCACCATGAACTCAAACTGGCCATACCATATCCTGAATGCTGTCTTTGGAATGTCCTCATTCTTCACCTTCACTTGATGGTAACCTGACCTCAGATAAATTTTGGAGAATACCTTCGCTCTGCTCAACTGATCAAACAGATCATCGATCCTCGGCAGCAGATACTTATTCTTGATCGTGAGGTTGTTGAGTGCCCTGTAGTCGACACACATCCGTACCGACCCATGCTTCTTCGGTACAAAGAGTACTGGTGCACTCCACGGTGAAGAACTCGATCGGATGAAGCCTTTGTCCTACAACTCATCCACCTACTTCTTCAACTCCACAAGCTCGCTGTTATTCACTCTATAGACATGCTGAGATATCGGCTCTGTACCGGGCACCAAGTCTATATAGAACTCCACATCTCTGCCCGGAGGTAACCCTAGCAACTCCTCTGGAAATACATCCATAAACTCAGCTATCAATAGATGTGGCACGCTCTTCTCCTCTGCTGAAACTCCGCAGAAAACTCCGCTGCTCTGCTCCGTCTCCCGTCTGGTGAACTCAAACTCTGGCTCTCCTAGCACTCTGAAAAGAAATCTACCACCTCGATAATCTATACTGGCATGGTGCCTGCTCAACCAATCCATACCGAGTACAATATCGTAGTTCGGTAATGACATTACGAGCAGACTCACATCCAGTTCTCGGCCTCCCAAAACTACTCTCCGGTCCTTGCAAACATCATGGACGAGAATAATACCAGCCCCAGTCATGATCTTACAAGTCCTAGGCAATGGTTCAGAAGAAAGCTGGTGTCTAACAGCAAATGATACAGACACAAAGCTATGGGAAGCACCCGAATCAAATAATGCAAATGCGAGAAAAAAGTCGATAAGAACAGAACCTGCTATAATATCTCCTACTGGCTCGGACTCCTCAGCTGCTATGGTGAAAGCTCACCCCTGCTGACCTCCTCTAGTCTGCTGTTGGTGCTGGATAAACTTATGCTGCTGGGTCGGCAATGGTCCCTTCTGCTGTCCCGCTGGAGCCTTGGCTCCTACTCCCTGAGCTGTACATCCTGCAACCATGGGACAATCCCTCAACTGATGCTTGTTGCACCACAAAGTAGGCACTTGCCTAGCCTCTTCCTACACTCGTTCCATATATGTCCTGGCTTCTTGCAGAAAGTACAACTGATAGCATGCGGCTGTCTAGGGGCCTGTTGAAACTGCTTCTGCTGAAAAGGCTTCTGCTGCTGCTGCTGCTACTGATAATGGGGCCTCTTGGCTGGGCCCCCACTACCGCTGGCTCCACGTGAGTCATGACCTCTCTTCGACTTCAGTTCAAGGTCATCCTCCGCTGCCATAGCTCCCATCAAAATCTCCTCAAAAGTAGCATTTATGTTGCTCTTGGTCAAGGACTTGACTTCCTTAACCAAGTCCTTCCTGAACCTCCTAGCCTTTGCTGTCTCACTAAAGTCCTCCATAAATCTGTCCAGACGGTAGAACTCTCCGGTGTACTCTTCTACTGTCTGGTTCCCCTGAACTAGGTTCTCGAACTGCGTCTCCAGAGCGCCAAGTGCTGTGTCGGAGAATTACTTCTCCTTGAAAAGCTTCTTAAAAGCCTCCCATGTCTGCCCCTCTGTACCAACCTTGGGGTCGGTCTGGTACCAAGTGTGGGCAAGGTCCTGCATCTGACTGCCCGTTGCTTCTATCTTAAGCCTAGCTGGTATCTCCGCTAGACAAAAGATTTCCTCTATATGCTCGATCCAGTCATCGGCATATAGGATACCCTCGGTACCCTTGAAGTCTCGTGGCCGCATCTTTTGAAAGTCCTGAATGCCCAAAGTCCTCGGCTGGTAAGGCTGTATCTGCCCTTTATGTGGTTGGGCAGCCACTTTCTCTACTGCCACCATGGCTAGCTGTTGGGCATTGTCAATGCCCTGCCTCATATCCTCCGTCTGGCGCTGCTGAGTCTCAATCATCTGCTGTATGAAAGCAAAGAACTGTGCCATATCGACTGTCCCCTGAGGCGGTAGTGGTAGCATTCCCTGAACTCCTGGGGTAGTCCTCGGAACCGGTGGAGGAGCACCCCCAAAAGCTGCAGACGGGCCCACTTGAGTTGGAACAAGAGGTACTGCGGTCCCAGGGTCCTACTGAGTTGGGTGAGAAGTGGCAGACCTCTCAGCAGTATCCTTTAGGCCAGAGCGTTGTGATCGTGTCTCTACTATCCCGAAGACAGATCAAACAAAGAATTAATTACTGAGAAAGAAGCGATAAAATCAAAGGAGGATAGTTCACTTTCAAAAGAAGGCAATTAGCAGCAAGAATTAGATAAGAGTTTTCCTAATGTGATTGAATACCTTAACTTATATCCTATATCCTACTGCAGGCTGTAGTGATACTCTAGTTCGAGTACCACTACAAAATTATACTAGTTGAGAATGAGAGGACCTACATGGGCCACCACTAAAAACGTGTCACGACCCACACCCAGTGTAAGGACACGAGAAGTGGGTACGTCCAGCCTACGCCGCAGTGTCGGCGGTAGAACGCTGTCCTAGGTCACAACATCTAACACAATCTAGAATATGCTCCGAAAGGAGAACAATATAATAAGTAATCTCAATCACAAACTAAGATGGAAAAGAAGATAAGATAATCTCAATAGAGAGTCACAATGTGAATAACAAGTCTCGGTGTAAACCACACTATAAATAATATCTCCATACAATCACAATGTCTCAATGACTAGATAATAATATAAGTCCAATCTAAACTAATGGCAAGTCCTCAGCGACTGCTGGATCCTGCTGAGGGTCCAGGTCACCTGTGTCAACTAGGCCTGCTCTATAGTAAGTTTTGCAGTAATCCTCATCATCTATAATATTTCAACAGGTCCAGTCAGGACAGGAACGAATACATATCTCTCACACAGATCATAACATTAAAGGAAATATGAAACAAGCTATAGAATAATATACATGAACTGTTGATAAAGAAATGAGACTGTAAAAGAGAATATGATATATGGAAATAGATATACATGATATAATAAAAAACTGAACTAACTACGTGGTATAGAGCACAATCTGGTTATGTAAACTGGCTTAGGTTATACATAACTTAAATCTAGTTTGGAGTTGTACATGATAAGGGTGTAGATCACATAACCAAATAAATACTTTCCCTGCCCCAATCAGTACACAAGGATCTGTCCAGGTTATGTTATTGCACATGATAGTAGTGTGTCACATGGATAGCTAGTCCACATGAATACTGGGTTATACATGAAGGCTCACATGATCATGAGTGTACATAAATGTTACATGAGTATACATGAATAAATACGAATACAATGAGTAGATGATGCACATGATAAAGTACATGCGTACAATATACCCGATGTATCCGAGGGGATAACATCGCATGAAGAGATCCATATAGTACTAATCCGTGATAACAGCGTGACAGCAACAAGTAAACTAGTCTATAACAAGTAAATATGTCCAAGCAAGAATGAAACGGTCAGAGAATGTACTCGCCTGGCAATCCAAGCTGCTGATGAGGTAGTATAACTGAACTGGAGTGATGTAATCCTATTTAAAACAACCACAAGTCACAACAAGGTCTAAAATATCATAAGGAATGCCTACCATACAATTCTACATGATTCTAGGTCAAAGTCAACCCTTGGTCAACTCTGGTCAAACCTGGTCAACTATAAGTCAACTAGTCTGTTTACTAATTTTTAGGTCAAGCACAAGTTTTTAAGTCATTCTAAGTTCGTTTGAGTTGATTTGGATCAAGTTTGACCCAAAGTTGACTTTTGTCAACTTGGTCAACTTGTCGGTCGACTCGGCCATTCTAGGCTCCTTGGGTCAATCATAATCTACTCAATACTCCCTAGGTTACATTCACAAGCAAACAATTACATATATATATATATACATATATATATATATAAATATATATATATATATATATATATATATATATATATATATATATATATATATATTTATATATATATATTAGGGCTGGGCATACGGGTCCACGATCCGCGGTTCCGACCCGTCCCGAACCGTATATTGTCCAAACAAGCCGGTTCCAAAATTTTTACTTTCAAACGGGGCGGGACGGGGCGGGTTGTGTAAAATAAACGGGTCGGGGCGGGTCGTGTTTCCAAATGAAACGGGGCCCCGGCCCGGCCCGTTTGTTTTGATTTTTTTTCTTCTTATTTTTACTTTCATTGACTTACTATTAATGCTTAAAAGTTCTTATCTGTCTTACTGAAATATGGATTGCCTCTTCTTCATTTTTGTGGTGGTCGTCTCCTCTCCAAACATTTCAGATGACAGTTAGGTTATGGTTTCTGTCTTTCTGAGGATTGGATGCAGTTATACTCCCTTTTAAGCATTGAATCAGTTACTGTAGTTTGGGGGAAGTTTCTATTCATATAAAAAAATTGTGACTTACTGATGCTATAAGATGTGAATCCTAAAAGTTAGTTTTAGTTCTTTTTCTCCTTATTTCTCCCTAAGTTTGTACCGACTAATGCAATGAGTCCAGGTTTTTTTCTCCCCTAAAATATTAAAATTTAAATAATGGACCTATTATCTGTTTCCCTTCTCTTGAAGCTGTAGAATTCGACTCTACTGGGTTGAAACCTATGTAGCACAACGTCGAGAGTGTTACAAGTTACTATCAATTGTAGCTTCATTGGAAAAAGTTCATACAGGAGAAAGTCAATATTTGGATATAGTATTTCTGAACTGTACAATAACTCTGAATCTAAGCTCCTCCTTTGTGCAACTTTTCCATGTCCTTAAGCATCTTATTACAAATTTGCCAAAGCTGTACGTTTCATGAGTACATGCTAAAGTTTCAATCAATTACTGTCAGTATTCCTGCCGGGAAATTAAAAACATAAATCCAGTTGAAGCTTCATCCATTAAAGACCGTTTGGACCCGCGGGTTCTTCCGGATTGGATCCGTTTTAAACGGGTCGGATCCAATCCGGTTCCAAAAAAATTTAGGCCCGGCCCGTCAAGAAACGGGTCCGGTCCGGGTCTACAAAGTTTGGGCCCGGCCCGACCCGTGCCCACCCCTAATATATATATATAAAATATATATATATATATATATATATATATATATATGGAAAATTCTATAATACATCACCCATTTTGGATGTATCGATACATCCGAAATCTGGGCCGTTGGATGTTAATCCAACGGTCCAGATTAAATTCAGATAAAATAATGTAGGAGACATCATTTAATGCTGATTTAGACTTTTGACCTGTTGGTAACTTGCTTTAGCAGGTCATTCTTCACTTTAATTTTTTTAATGAACACCCTAAATTAACTCATATTTACTCTCTCTTTCGTCCATCCAATTTAATATTTCGTAATTTTTTTGGTTACAGGCCGTCGTGGTGGTGGTGTTGGTGGTTGTGGTGGAAAGAGAAACGGAGATGAAAAAGGAAATAAGAATCGGTTCGGATCGCGTCGAACGTCGTCGAGCCCTCCTAGAACAACGAGGAGTACCAGCTGTGCCGAGAAGAATCGGTCCGCTTCGCGTCGGACGTCGTCGAGACCTCCTCGAACAAGGGGAAGTACCAGCGGCGCCGCTCTAATTTACTGCCCATGCCATTGTCAGAAATTTTATTTTTCATTAAAAATTTAATAATTTGTTAATAAAGCTACATGTCATGGTGGTGGTGGTGAACTGAGGAAATCTGCTTCTGAGGTCGAGCGGATTATTTTTTAACTTTTCTAAAGATAATATTTTCGATGAGAATATTTTGTTGGACGGAGAATGGCCATTCTCTTTGCTTTTAACACGAAGAATGGCCATTCTCTTTGCTTTTAATACGGCGAATGGACGGAGAATGGTACATTTAGGATGGAGAATGGTACATTTAGGACGGAGAGTGGACGGAGAATACGGCGAATGGGCATTCTCCGTGCTTTTAATACGGCGAATGGACGGTGAATACGGCGAATGGACGGAGAATGGCCATTCTCTTTGCTTTTAATACGGCGAATGGACGGAGAATGGTACATTTAGGACGGAGAATGTTACATTTAGGACGGAGAATGGACGGAGAATACGGAGAATGGCCGTTCTCTTTGCTTTTAATACGGCGAATGGATGGTGAATACGGCGAATGGTCGGAGAATGGCCATTCTCTTTGCTTTTAACACGGAGAATGACCATTCTCTTTGCTTTAATACGACGAATGGATGGAGAATGGTACATTTAGGACGGAGAATGGTACATTTAGGACGGAGAATGGTACATTTAGGACGGAGAATGGTACATTTAGGAAGTCGACAAAAGCTCATTCTCTCAAATCTCTTCTTTGTGTAAATTAAATCCAAGGAGGACACAATCCCTAATTTTAGTTATTGCTTAGCAGAGTCTGCTTAGTTGTTGTAAAATTGTGGTGTTGCTTCTGTGACACTTTCATCTTTATTCTCATGTTTTCTATGAATATGTGTTCTGTTTGATTTTGATTTAGTAATCTTTCCGTAATTAGTTTTTTTGTTTCATCTAACAATTTAATATTTTTGTTATAAAGCTACAGGGCATGGTGGTGGTGGTGGAAGGAGAAACAGAGATGAAGAAGAAAAGAAGAAGAAGTTTCGGTTCGCGGCGGACTTCGTCGAGTTCCTCAATCAAGCGGAATTAATCCTCTTATAGAGTTCCTTAATTGAAGTTGATCACGATAACCTTTTGTATTTTTCAAATGGATAGTAGAATCTTCCTCGAGCCCTCCTCAATCAAACGGCTAGTAGAATCTTCCTCGAGCCCTCCTCAATCAAACGGCTAGTAGATTGTTTGCTAGTCTCGAAATTTATTTGTCTTTCCATCTTCCTCACTTTTTGTACTTCTCTCTTGCTATATATACAATAGTTTTCTTGTTTCATAGGACTATTATTCATTCTGAAATACATAGAATAGTTTTCTGAAATATAATAGTTTTCTTGTTCTCAAGATGTCTACTCGTGTGGGGGAAAATATAGAAGACGTAGAAGATTGGTTGCCAACTCCAAATGAAACCTTCATTCCGCGTATGTTGTGCAAGATTGAACAACAACTGTCGAAGATTTCAGCTGATGTTGCATCGATCAATTCTTTGCTTGGTTCAATACAATTTGAACAAATGAATTTATCTCGGCGTTTGGAGAAGATTGAAGAATCTCCAGCTTTGAAGAAGGCATCTTCATCTGGAGTATTTAATAATGTGAAGGTGGTTTCCGTTGTATCTTCTTCCGATGAGGAGGACGTGGAGCTACAGTCTCGTAGTAAAGCATTGGACCTAATGCTCGCATTGTCCCCTACAGAAGAAACTGACTTTAGCAGTTCTTCTAAAAGAATGCGTGGAAATTTACATCCGGTCACACCATCGAAAAATTTAATAAGGGGTTCAACCTCGAAGCCTAGAAATTGTACTAGTGGTTCTTCGAGATATTACGACTATATTTTTGCCGATGATAGACCTGACGAGTAAGTAATATGAGTTTTGATTTAATTCCAACAGTTTTTTTCTCCTAATTTATTCGTTTTTTTTCTTAGAGAAATAATATCATCTTGCAACAAAAACTATGTGTCTCGGTTTGAGATGAAGACCTTAGCTCCTTTAACGAAAATTAGCAATAGGGTATGTATAGATAGTATATTTCTTCTTAGATGCCATCTATGTTTACTTCGATTCCATCGCTGACATTTTTAATGATTTATTCAGATTGTAGGTATTGTCTCTGCTCTTCTCACCGCGGAGGAACGGAAAAGAACCTCCAATAAAGCTAATGAATGGTTTTTACCAATAAGGATATCGGTGAGTGAGCATTTTATTCTTCAATGCATATGCATTAACAATTTTCTCGTTTGTTTGTCCTTCGTAATGTATTAATTGATGTGTATGTAGAAAGCAACGTTACCTCCATCCAACAAAAAGCCTCATGAAATATGGAAGAAGTTTAAAATATTTTCAGGATTACATGGGATCTTTAAGCACTTGTAACGAGGTATTAATATATTTATGTTTAAATATTAATCCTAATTTTCTAAAAATTTACTAATTTGTTTTACCTAATTATCCTGATTCAGATATACATACCCATTTATTTGGGCGAACACTATACTCTTGCAAGAGTTCTGGTTAAAAAAGGACTATTGAAATTTGGGACTCACTTGCATCTAAAGATGATCCGATTCAAAGCAAAACAGTCATAAAAGAAATAGTAAGCTCATATTCATCAATTTTTATGAATTGGGTACAAGATACGCGGTATACTAATACATATTGTATTCTGGTAATTGTAGCTTTCAAATTTGGATCTCTTTCTCCAAGAAGAGATTTTGAAGTTGAGAGATGCTAGGTTCAGCTTTTCTACTTTTGCAATAAAACGTCCTTCTTATGTTCCCCGCCAAGGCAATTCTGTTGATTGTGGGATTTTTGTAATATCATTCATGAAAGACCGATGTAGTCTAGACTACCGTTCTCTCGATGTAAGTCTGAAAATATATCGTCAAATACTTCAACTTTTTAGAGCAATATTTTTGATGTTATGTCTGTTATATGCAGTTTGATGCGGGAAAGGAAAGACGCAAAGCTGCTGAATGGATTACAACTTCAGAGCACAATGAAGAGCTAAAAAAGAAGTCCAATCTGAAATGATTGAATATGGCAGACGATGATTTTTTTTCTTCTTCTTTTATATCTAATGTATGGAAACCCCTAATGTATTATGATCATTTGTTTTGTTGAGTTGTAATGACATTTTTGCCAAACGACTTCGATTCTTTTTGATTAAGCAGAATCATTTTTGCTCTTCAAATTAATATAATTAAGCAGAAAGGAGTTTTTTGCCCTTCCATCGAATGACATTTTTGCCCTTCTAATTAATTCAAAACACCCCCGAACCCTTTTATTAAAAAAACGAACCCTTTTAATAAAAAAAAAGAAAAAAGAAAACCGTTTCGAAGCTTCCTTTTCTTCCATACTCCACTCTGTACTCAAACCTAGGTCATTCTCCTCCAAAATCTTGAAACCTTCCTCTCCATTCACAATATTCACACCATGTCGGCATCAGCGACAGAATCATCACCGGCAGCATCACCAATTAGATAAGATGCACCAGTTACAGAAAATCCAAAAGCGATAGACGGAGAACAACCGAAACCCTATTCTAAGAAAGTTGCACAAAGGAAAAAGGAAAAAGTTGCTAAACAAAAGAAGTGCAAACAGAAGGTATAACTTTGATTTTATGTTCGCAAATTCTGTATATATTACAAGGAAAATGACATTCTCCGTCATAAAACACATTTGAATGTTAAATTCTATTTGCCGTTTAATTTAGAACGGAGAATGGCATTCTCCGTCTAACTTAAAACGGAGAATGCCGTTCCCAATTTTAAAACCCATAAGAATGGCCATTCTCCGACCTAATTTTTTGTTTTTTTTGTTTTGTAGAAAAAAAAATCTGTCAGGAATAAGGATTCAAGACTTTTCCGTTCTACCTTCAAGCCAATGCTAAATCTTATGGAGGAGGTCAATCGAGATGTTGGCCGTTTACCTGAGCCAGTTATTGGTTCCTTGAAGAATACCGGTTTCTGGAATTTTGTCGAGATTTTCAACCAAAACAGAGTCCACGTCTCCGAAGTGGCCAAGATCTCCGAAGGGCTTGAGATTTTAATTGCAAGTTACACAGAAGAAGAAGATGGCGTCGGGTGCTTTGAATTGAGCACCACTGTTAAAATCGCGCCAAGCGTCGAGGATATGGCAGTCATATTCGGTCTACCGCTGAATGAAGAAAGCGATGATGATGTTTCTTACAGAAGATTGATAAAGGAAAAACAACAGCAGCCCACACGACCAGCATCATTGAGCCTGTGTAGAGATCACTTCACAAGATTGCTGGCTAATACCAAGGGCAAACACTCAGAAGTAACGAATAAGGAAGTGAGAGACAAGTTCTCTGAATTGTTACGACGGCTTCGTGGCGGAGATAACGCTGTTAATCCAGATGATTTTGCCAAGCTAATAATCTTCCACTTATGCCAAACAGTATTCTTCACAAAGTCTGGCGGTTCAAATTTGCCGTACAGATTCTTGGCCTTGGTAGACATTGTGGACGTCATCAACAGTATATGCTGGCCAAGGTTAATCCTGGCATATGTAATGGATAGCATGAAGAGGAGTAGAAGCAAAACTGAACAGGGGGATTACTCAATGGCTTTCCACAAATTGGAAGGTTGCACAATATACTTCCTCTATTGGTTTGCAGAACATAGTAAATTTATGGAAAGGAAGTTCGCCCCAATTCCTGATTACCCAAGATTTTTCATATGGAATGGGTACGAAATCTCAAACTTCCTCAAGGCCGAATATCACAACAAAATGAGATCGAAAATGATATTTGAAGATCTGGTTATACCTGTTGGGGAAGAAGAAGTGCACAAAGAAGATGAGCCACCTATAGAAGAAGTTAAAAAAGAGGGAGAAGAAGAACACCAAGAAGCAGGTGGGGATAATTTTGATGAACAACGGATACCACAGCATCATGAAATGGGCGCTGTGATGGACGACTCAGCAAAGGAATTGGAGGATTTGAGAAGACATCATTCTGATATTCTTGCGCAGAATGAAGAACTCAAAGAAAAGTTAGAAGAGATGGAGGCACAAGGAGCGCAGGTACATGCAGCCAACTTTGAGAATGCCATACTCAAAGAAAAGCTGAAAGAGCTCGAGGCAGAAGAAGCGCAACAACGTGCAATCACCGTTGTGATGGAGGGCTCTGTGCATGAACTGGAGGATTTGAGAAGATATCATTCTGATATTCTTGCGCAGAATAAAGAACTCAAAGAAAAGTTAAAAGAGATGGAGGCACAAGGAGCGCAGTTACGTGCAGCCAACCTTGAGAACGAGAAACTCAAAGAAAAGCTGAAAGAGCTCAAGGCACAAGAAGCACAACAACGTGCAGTCAACGTTGTGATGGAGGGCTCTGTGCATGAACTGGAGGATTTGAGAAAGCAGAATTCTGTTCTTAAATCAGAGCTACATGCATAAGGTAAAATATTTTCTATTTCAAATTTCTGATTTGTAATCTTCCAGGAGAATGACTATTCTCCGTGTATTATAACACGGAGAATGGCATTATCCGTGTTATTTGAAACGGATAGTTGCTATTCTCTATCATTTCGATACTGGAAAGGTTATTCTTCGTGTAATTCCAAACGGAGAATGCTGTTCTCCGTATTATATTACACGGAGAACGTCATTCTCCGTGTTAGGTTCACATCATATATTTCATTGTTGTTTGTTTTATTTCAGTGCGAACAACCGAGCAACTCAGAGAAACAAACGAAAGGCTCGTTGAGGAGAAAAGGGAGCTTCAAAATAAAGTTGAATCGTTTAATATTGAAGCCAATGAAAAGGATGGGAAAATTATTGATCTCCAAGCCATGGTTGTAGCACTTCAGCGTGAGGAGATTCAAGCAGCTGCTGAACTTGCTGCTCCAAAAGAAGCCAAAAGAAGAGGAGGATCGGGGGGAAAGAGGTTAATAAAAAGCAATACAGTTGGAGAGGCTAATAAAAAGCGGAAGGTTAATGCCGCTCCGAAATCCAGAGGAGACGCCAAAATGGCTAAATTAAAGAAGAACCGTGTCATACTAAGGGAATGCGATGAACTCTTACTTTAGAAATATGCGGATGAAGAGCTGAAGAAGCAATACATCGACATCTTAATTCCCAGAAAGAATTGTCCAGAGTATGTATTCTGAACCCTTTTTTTCTTTTATTTTTTCTAGACTTTTTACACAATTATGTAATGAGAATCTATCTTTATTAATTTAATCTAAACTAAATTTATGTGCAGTGATATTGTATACACATTTTATCCGAAAAAGGATAAAAAAGGAGTTTTAGTCCAGCTGTCGGCAGTAGACATGCAAGACATACTCAACTATGACGACATAGAGGCTGGCATACTGGACATAATAATAAGGAAGCTGAGAAAAATTCAAGGCAGTAAAAGGTGTGCCCCGTCTAGTTCAAAGGACGTGCCATTGATCCAGAAGCAAAAGCCGGCGCCCCAATCACATAAGTGGTCTGCATTCATGATGGCCCACACATTGGTAAGAATTCAAACAAAAAAATCCATATTCATGTGGACACCGATGAAAAATGACAGAAAAAAATTACTCATGATATTGTGTTTTGTTTTTGGGAAACAGACCATCGTTGAATGTGCCAATGCACGAGACGCAAAAGCCGGCGCCTTTGAAGACATCCAAACAGAGTTAGTAGACTTCGTCATGGGTTTGGAGGACGACATAGAGTTGCTATTCATCCCACTCTTTAATGCATCCATCAAACACTATACTCTGCTCACATTCAACTTTATCTCCTACGACTGGACACACTACAACTCCTTGAGGCAAAACACGTACGATAAGTGCAAGGTGGATGCAGAATTAATGAAGAACACCTTAGAGCCTATCATCAGAAGAAAAGTTGATAAGATGAGGGAGAGATGCCCGACGAAGATGGAGTATGAGAGCAAAGTGCTAAATTGTTCTCCAAATTGCCCACAACAACGGGCACCCAACTGCCTCTTGTACACGGCATATTATATGAATATGTTGACGACTCCTTCTTTCGAAATACCGGGAGGAAATGACAATAAAACTCACCAGAAGATGACAACGATGAGGTTGGCATGGGCTAAGGAGTTGCTTTCAAGCAAATATGTAACACGAACCAAGTAATGACATTGTAAAAAAACAATGTAATTATGATGTAATTGGACAAGGAACTTCTGTATTTTATAAGCTCTACTTTTATAATAAAATCATTTTTGAATTACATTTACATTGTCAAAACCACGAAAAGTTTGACTTTTATTTACATATGAAACAACTCGAACTCATGCGCCAAGTTGCAGTCATTTTTATAATAAGCTCTCCCAACTTCTGCCATTTATTGGCAAAATTTAACAACTCGAACTCATGCACCAAGTGGCAGTCACTTTTATTGTCATTAATACCAATGAATCTGCCATTTATATGCCATTAATACCAATGAATTCTTCCATTTATATGCCATTTATTCCTAATGAATCTGTCCCTTCGGATTATATTCTCCGTTTTATTTGGAACGGAGAATGGAATTCTCCGTTTACTTGAAACGGAGAATAACTTTCCCGTTTAAATTAAATCGTTTGAGGATTCTATTCACCGTTTATTTCGGAACGGATAATAACATTCTCCGTCTGTCTTGAAACGGAGAATAACATTCCCAGTGGTAAAACACATTAAAATGTTCATTCGCCGTTTTTATTTAAACGGAGAATGACGTTCTCCGTGTCTTTCGAAACGTAGAATGTTATTCTCCGTTTAGTTTGAAAAGGAGAATGAAGATGAGCTTGATGAGAATATAACGAGGTTGGTATGGGCTAAGAAGACTACAATGATGAGGTTGGTATGGGCTAAGAATTAGATTTCAAGAGAACTTCTGTCTTTTATAAAGTCTGCTCTGCTGTCTTTTATAATAAAATCTTTTTTGAGTTACATTTACATTGTGAAAACTACGAAAAGTTTGACTTTTTGAGTTACATTTACATTATGAAAGTCTGAAATACAACATAAAATCCTACTATCAAGAAAAAAGTTGAATGTGAGCTGCGTGCGGGCATCGCAGAGCAATGGAACTCCTTGAGGCAAAGGAATTTCTTGAGGCAAATCACTTCATCGTGCATCGTCAGAGCAATGGAACTCCCTGAACAAAGGAACTCCATGCATAGTCAGAGCAATGGAACACCATGAATAAAGGAACTCCGTGCATAGTCAGAGCGAATCAAAGTGCAAGTGCTTCGACAGAGTGTGGGTCGACAATAAATCCAAACCCAGGCACATCTCAGTCTTCTGAAGGACTTCACCACCAAAGCTTCTTCAACCAAAACCCTGCGGCTCTTCCAGTAACCAGCAGGAAAAAGTCTTGCCAACGTGGTGGATCGGTAGAGTGCATCTCCAGGATGAAGAAGGATGCCTTTGCAAGGTGCTCTGCATCAAGGAATTCCTTTGCAAGGTCCTTTGCTCTCAAGGAATTCCTTTGCTTCTGTTCCTGTACATCAAGGAATTCATCTTGCTCTTGCTCTGACGATGCACGATGAAGTGATTTGCCTCAAGGAGTCATCCAAAGGTTTCTATGCTCTGACGAAACACGATGAAGCGATTTGCCTCAAGGAATTCAATTGAAAGCTTCGACTGTGAAGGAGGAGTGTTGTTCTCCGTCGTCTTTCAGTTCATGTCCACGTGGTAGATGTTCTTCATCGTGCATCGTCAGAGCATAGGATCCGTTGGATGAATCCTTGAGGCAAGTCACTTCATCGTGCATCGTCCGAGCAAAGGAACTCACTGAGGCAAAGGAATTCCTTGAGGCAGAGCACCGTACAAAGGTATCCTTCTTCATCCTGGAACATGTCGAAGAAATGAACTCCTTGCGGCAAAGGAACACCGTGCATAGTTCGAACCAATCAACGTACGGGCGCTTCGACAGAGCGTGGGTTGGCAATAAATCCAAACCCAGGCACATCTCAGTCTTCTGAAGGACTTCACCACCGTGCATCGTCGGACCAATGGAACACGTCGAAGAAATGAACTCCTTGCGGCAAAGGAACACCGTGCATAGTCCGAGCCAATCAACATGCGGGCGCTTCGACAGAGCGTGGGTTGGCAATAAATCCAAACCCAGGCACATCTCAGTCTTCTGAAGGACTTCACCACCAAAGCTTCTTCGAACGAGGAGATCGACAACCAAGAGAAAAGCGTCTTGCCAAGGCGGAGGATCGGTAGAGTCCATCTCCATAAGAAAAGCTAAGTGAGATGAGAACAAACTCTCCCTACACTACTACAATTTATAGGCATGGAATAACTCGGACTCATGCGCCAAGTGGCAGCCACTTCGAATTTAATTCAATTAATTTCCATCAATACCGATGCATCTGCCCCTTCTCAAGTAAAGCTAAGTAAGACTAGAACAAACTCTCCCAAATACTGCCATTTATATGCCATTAATACCAATGAATCTGCCCCTTTGAATTCTGCTAACTTTGATACCCCCTACTGTATAGAAATGTTTTTTTCTTGATACAGTAGGGGGTATCAAAGTTTTGATACCCCCTATGTATGACATGTGGGCCCTTTCTGCTTTATAAAATGTGTACACATATATGTACACATAAATTTTGAGAGGGCCCACATGTCATACATAGGGGGTATCAAAACTTTGATACAGTAGGGGGTATCAAAGTTTTGATACCCTCTATGTATGACATGTGGGCCCCTCCTGCTTTGTAAAACGTGTAAACATATATATATACACATAAATTTTGAGATGGCCCACATGTCATACATAGGGGGTATCAAAACTTTGATTCCCCCTACTGTATCAAAGTTCCTCTCCTGTATCAAAGTTTTTTCCCTTTTAAATGGGCCCCATACATAACTTAAAAAAAGTATAAATGAAACAAAATTTTGTTATAGTCAAGATTTGAACCAATGACCTCTTAAATACAAGTCTAGCATTGTAACCACGACACCATAATAGCATTCTCCGTGTTTTATTAAACGGAGAATAGAATTCTCCGTTTTGAATTATACGGAGAATAGCATTCCCAGTGTTAAAAACATATTAGAATGTTCATTCTCCGTTTTAATTTGAAACGGAGAATGATATTCTCCGTTTCATTTGTAACGGAGAATTATATTCTCCGTTTTGAACTGTACGGAGAATGCCGTTCCCAGTATTAAAACGATTGAGGATTCTATTCGCCGTTTAATTTGGAACGGAGAACGGCATTCTCCGTTTAATTTGAAACGGAGAATAAGATTCCCAGTGTTAAAAACACATTAGAATGTTCATTCTCCGTTTTAATTTGAAACGGAGAATGATATTCTCCGTGTCATTTGAAACGGAGAATAATATTCTCCGTTTTGAACTGCACGGAGAACATATTTTCTCCATTTTTGATATTCTCCGTTTTGAACTTGGAATTTGATATTCTCCATTTTTATCTAATTGTCTTCTCAAACTTTTGCATTGGAGAAAATATTTTTTATCTAATTGTCTCGTGTGAATGACATCTTGCCACATAAGAAAGTAGGGGTGGGCACGGGTCGGGCCGGGCCCAAATTTGTTGGACCCGAATCGGATCCGTTACTTGATGGGGCGGGGCGGGGCGGGTCCAAAAAATATTGGACCCGAACCGGACCCGACCCGTTTAAAACGGGTCCAAAACGGGTCGACCCGCGGGTCCAAACGAGTCCAAAAAAAGTTAAAAAAATTCTATAATAGTAAACATTTACATATGTTATATTGTCTATAAGAACAAAACAAGTCTAATATCTTCCCAAACTTCTAGAATTTGTTTAGTAAACAATAAGATATTCTATTATGTATAGACTATAATAACATAAAATGCTAAAAATTGATATAAAAAATATATATACTCCTAGAAACGGGTCGGGCCGGGGCCCCGTTTATTTTGAAAATAGGACCCGCCCCGCCCCGTCAATGTTACACGACCCGCCCCGGCCCGTCCCGTTTAAATTTCAAATTTTAGGAACCGGCTTGTTTAGACATTTTACAGTTCGGGCCGGGTCGGAACCGCGGGTCCTAGAACCGTATGCCCACCCCTATAAGAAAGACATTGTCTTAAGTCAACGACGTTTCATTTTATTCCATTTGCTCTTTGTCGCTATTTCGCTTTCGTACTTTACAATTACGAAAATCGTGACCCGATTTTTTACAAACTCTACATACTCTAGGCTTTGGGATAGGCTGACTTTCTGTAGGCTGGCTTGATTTCCCTTGAGAAGGCCTTCCTTTTGTTGCTACCGAATTTGGCTCTTTTAAAGCTTCATGCACTCCATGAACTGCATCAGCTACCATTTGTTCTTCTTCACCAATATCGGTCACTATTTCTTTCAACTCCATCAGAATAGACGACATCAACTCCGTTCCCCTCTCTTGAATTTTGTTTGATTTTTTACAATAATATGTAAACAGGTTAACTTGTTCATGAATACCACCATACCTTCTGCTCTCAATATTGTTTGGGTGGATGAATCTTCTTTCTGAGCCAGGTCCGGAGAGATAACTCTCTTTGTAATCCTTGAGCCAACAAGATTTTATCAAGTTCTTTGGAATATCTCCAATTTGCAATCTCTTCATTGCTGAAAAAATATGTCTACAAGGAATCCCCTTGGTCTCCATCCACAAGCATTCACAATTTATGATATTGTCGGCCGGATCAAATGTAACCTTCCGGTTGACACTGTTTGGCGACATATACTTTTGGACAGTGCAAACTTCTGACTCTCTTATGATGTGATGATGGAGAACAGTATATACATCAGAACGGGTGATTTCCTTCCTTACATCTATAAATACCGTTTTAGTGTAAATTGCGACAAATTTACCTTCTATTACGGCCATGCCAGTTTGATTCACAACTGGTGTTGAGAGTTTATCATTGACATGCTTACCCATCTGGCCGTAACGTAAGGCCGCCAAACCGTAGTCACAATTTTGAAGGGCCTTCCATAGTGGCAGCTTCTCATTCAAAAACTTTTTCAGAAATGCGTTCATAGATTCACATCTATTTGTTGCAGTAGAACCGCCAAAATAATTTCCACGTAGGAATGTGTCCGCCCATCGCTCCCTCGTTATGTACAATGCAGTGGTCCACTCATTGTTCTCTACATTATAATCTGTTAGCATCTGCTGCCAACGGTTTTCAAATTCATCGACTGAATAGTACCTATTTAGAAAACATGGACAGTAACTAAAGTTGTGATATTGTAACAACAACATACTTCAAAGTAAAGTAGCAAGTGTGCGATGTACCTTTTAATCAGAAGACTCAGTTTATTGTGAAAACTCTCTCGGTGTACATGTTTGGCAGCATTGTTTAGGATATGCCATGAGCACGTTCGATGAACTACGCTGGGCATTAAATCCTTAATTACTTTATTCATGGATCTGCAACCATCTGTGAGAACTGTCACTGGTAATTTGCCATTCATACACTCTAGGAATTTTTCTAGAACCCAAGAATATGTCTTTGCAGTCTCATTATGGATCATTGCAAACCCAAACACACAAGTCATCGCATGATTGTTTGTACACACTAGAACCACCAACGGCATTTGACTTCTATTTATTTTATATGTAGAATCGAATGCTAGTGAATCTCCAAATAATTTGTAATCGAATCGACATGCACCGTCAGCCCAAAAGAGATGGGTCAGTCTGGAATCTTCGTCTACCTTGTACGCGTAGAAGAAATCTGGGTCACTACCCTCCTTAGATTGAAGAAATGTAAGTGTTGTCGTAGCATGAACATCGTCTAGTGGTCTACTATCTTGAGCTAGAGCGTTGTATAAATCCTTTCTCGTCCATCCAACCTTATCCCAGCCACCTTTCTTCTGGACAATTAAATTCCATATCTGTCCAGTCCCCATACCTGATTGCTTTATAAGCTTAATTTCTTCCAACTCTGCGGGTGATATCGTACGATGGGATCTCAAAAAAACTGTTTCATAATCATTCGCCAGGTTATGGTTGTGATGTACATGAATTTTTTTGACAGACCACATCTTTGTTTTATGGGTGTACCCAATACGAAAAATTACTTTACAGCCACTTCTGCTTTCACTTCTTGGCTCACGAACCCTGTTTGGAGCTTCCTTGTATTTCTTGTGTCTGAATCCCGCATTCGAACAACACCAACTACGGATCATCACCATCCCAGATTTGTTTTTCTTTACCTCGTTCTTTCTAATACTGAAACCATATGCTTTTGAATATATCCGGTAGAATGTCTCTGCTTCTTCAATAGATTGAACTCCAGACTGACAATATCTTCTTCTAAGAGATGTTTTGGATCTTTGTTAATATTGGCAGACTGTAATATTTTTTTCATCGTCACTGCATCGAAATCCAATGGAGATTCACCGTCGTCCCTAAGAACAGAATAAAACAAAATAAACATGAAAAATAGATGTAAAAATATAATGCATTTCTTAAATCCATTAGAAAGGGTGATGCGAAATAACATTTTGTTGTTTGCGTTGATGTCGTCGTCGTCGTTATGATGCATTCTTCCATCGTTTTCTTCATCTTCTTCTTTACTGTCTCTTAAGTTAACATCTTCCAAACTTTGCTCATCATCCAAATCATCTGACAGTCCTCTTGAAAGGAAGCTTTTTTCATCGACTAAATCTTCCACACGACGATCACTTTCTCCATGTGACGTCGACATTGAAGAAAATAGAGTGTGTTAGAAACCAACAGAAGAAACGAAGGACAAAAAACAATACAAGAAGAAAGAGTAATGCTATATTCGTACCTCCAAATTGTCCCTCTAATATATAGCCCTCCCATCTGATGTGGCATGTTAAATAATAGTATGTGTCATCTGACATGACTGATGACATGGCAAATTTTAATCCAAAAAGTTAACTACCCAATTTTCTCCATAATAATTTAACGTTAATATCAATGTTAATTTAATGTTAATATTAATTTATGTTAATATTAATGTTAAGGTTAATGTTAATATTAATATTAATATTATTGTTAACGTTAACGATAATATTAATATTAATGTTAATATTAACTTTAATGTTAATTTTATTTAAAAAAAATTGCCACGTCAGCTGCCAGATCAACATATCACGTCAGCTGCCACGTAAGGATGGACAGTTTGAAAGTGCAATTTGGAGGTACAAAAAGCATTATTCAGGAAGAAACAACTTCCAGCAAGGCAACAACACAACCTTTTCGTCTTCCTTGTAACTCCGCCACGTGGCCCTCTTTTGATGGCTCATGAAAAATCTTGAGTGATTCTAGGAGCAAGCATAATTTTAAGGAAACAACTTCCAACAAAACAACTTTTTCGTCTTCTGGGTACATGTATTATTAAATTGTGTAGCTAATAACGCACGAGGAAGCATGCAACAGCAATCTCCACGTGGCCCTCTTCTGTAGGATAACGCATGCAGCAGCATTTAATGCTACGAAACCCTATTGTCTTGTTATGTGTTGTGTATCCTATGTGGCATGAGGAAGAAGACAATAACTTGCATAGGCGGCTATATTCACAAATGACAATAAGTTTAAAAAGTCATCTCCAATGCAAAAAAGTATTGAGAAGACAATACAAAGTAATTTTTTACGACTTCCAAGACAACTTTTACTCTTCTAATGATATGGTATCAGTATTTATTATTAAATTGTGTAGGATAACGCATGCAGAGCATTTAATGCTACGGGATCTGTTGTGTAAGGAACACAACCTGTGAGAGAGAACCCGAGAGAGAGAGAGAGAGAGAAAGAGAGAGTGTGGGAGATGGGATAAAGAGGAAGGATCGAGCTCGACTAGATTTTAAACTTAAAATTCAATTTTTGGTTATCATTACTAATAACTAGTTCGCACGTACGAGTTTAGACGAACACTAACCGAGCCCCGAGCAACGTGACATCAGCTAGCTAGGTTTCTAATACCGTGGCATTCCTGTTAATTTAAAATTTATAATATTATTGAAACTAATATTAATACTAAAATTTAAAATAGTTTTTGATTTAACATTTACTTAAAACTAGTTAAAGTTAAAATTGCATTCTTTTTTATTTAAAATGTAATTGGAACTACAATTAATATTAATATTCGCTTGTCCCATAGTTTAAGTCGTATTTCACTGCTTCTTGCTTAAGTCTATGCACCCAAAGAACTTGATTGTTCAAGTCGAACGCATGCACAACACGTTCCCTCGATGCAAGGCTTGACGTAGCCCTTGCTTGTCAAGTCGTTGCACGAACACATTAGAAAAGAGTTTTGTTGGGCTATCGAAGTATAGCAAGCACCGTCCCGTGTCCCGTGTCTCCGTCCTACCTCCGTCCTAAATGTACCATTCTCCGTCCTATATGGACCATTCTACGTCCTACATGTATCATTCTCCGTCCTACATTTACCATTCTCTGTCGTAAATGTACCATTCGCCATCCTAAATGTACAATTCTCTGTCCTAAATGTACCATTCTCCGTGTTAGAGGAACGGAGAATGGCCATTAACAGCCAAACAGCCAAACTAATTCATCTTCACGAGCCTTCAAAACCAATTTATATAGATTCAAAACAAAACTAAACAGCCAAACTATTTAAAATTAACAACCCTACAGAACAGTCCTAAATGTACCATTCTCCGTCTTATATGTACCATTCTCCGTCCTACATGTATCATTCTCCGTCCTACCTCCGTCCTAAATGTACCGTTCTCCGTCCTATATGGACCATTCTCCGTCCTACATGTATCATTCTCCGTCCTACATTTACCATTCTCCGTCCTAAATGTACCATTCGCCGTCCTAAATATACAATTCTCCGTCCTAAATATACCATTTTCCGTGTTAGAGGAACGGAGAATGGCCATTAACAGTCCCAAAATTTGTTTCATACTAAGTTAAAAGCATATAATAGCACCCAAAAAATGTTAACAATAGAAAAATTCTACAGAACCCAAACACCAGACTCGAACCTAGGCCTTCCATGTAAAAGCCAAACAGCACAACCAACTAAGCCTGGAAAGACATCAATAATGCTAAGTCTACTACCAAATGCTTACAACACTCTTACAACCTTCACCCATTGCTGACATGTGGGCCAGCATTATATCCCCAACTTCCAATGAGGAATAAGAAATTGAATATCCCCAACTTCCAATAAGGAATAGGAAGAGTCGGTTAGGAACGGGTATATATATACATAGGGGTCCCCATTCATCTGAGTAGGTTGCACATTTAACATGGCTCCAAAAAGATCATCTGGTTGGGAACCATTGCCAGAGTCTTCTTCCAGTCGTCGCCGAGCCTCTCCGTATGGAGCACCCTCTGCGCAGCCTCCGGCCCATGACTGGCTGGCAGCGGCTGCGGACTTCCTGACCTCGTGCGGGTTGTCACTGGAGGTCATCGCTCGACCTCTTCATCCGGCGCCCAACTTTGACCTGTTGCCGATCACTCCGGAGGAACGAGATTCTCTGGAGAAGAGGGAAGCGTTTCGCAGCCTGTGCCATAGGGCGGGTGTGCGCACCCTGCAGGACTTTGCGGAGATCCTCCGCGAGGCCAGTGAGGGCTAGACCTCTCTTTTTTCTTTTTTTTTCTTTTTTTACAGTTTTTTGTCCTCCTCTTGTATACTTCGTCGTAGAATGTTCCGACGACGAAGCTGAGATTTAATGAAATATAATATTTTGTTAACTCAATTTGGTTTCGGCTACAATCATACTTTTACAACCTTCTTACAACTTACACCCATTTGCTAACTATAACATTGCTCTTTATATATTTTTTAATTAACAAATCTTGTTACGTCAAATCCATATATCAGGGACGATATCCCCATCAGTGACTTGTTACGTCATAGAATTGATTATGCTGCCAGCGTCAATCTTGCCGTCAAATCCATCTTAAATATGATTACAAAGTAAAATAGAGGACAACTTTGAGTGTTTTAACTTTACTCTTTTCAAGTACATAGTCTTCTTATTTTCAAAAATTTAATCAAATATTCGAAAAATGGAAATATTGAGATTAAACTTCACATTCTTAAATATGTTGTCAAATTTTTTAAATAAACATGTTTCTACCACGTTTTTTCTGCCAAATTTTTCAATAATTTATACGGAACACGTGGATATATACTAGTAATAATAGTAATAAATTTAATTTTGGAAAGTAGTTTTTAAAATTAGGGTCTCAAAATCCCAAAGGTTTATGTAGTGATTTCACATGGATATATACTAGTAATAATAGTAATAAATTTAATTTTGGAAAGTAGTTTTTTAAATTTAATAGTAATAAATTCGACCGTCTTATACTAGTAATAATAGTAATAAATTTAATTTAAGACTCAAAACTATTCTAATTTTTTCCACTTTCCAAGGTCACATAAGATGGTCGAATTTTCCCTCTTCTTCTCTCAAACCCTCTTCCTTCTTCCAAACCCTCTCCCAAACCCTCTTCTAATCAAAATGCCGCCGAAGAAACAACGACCGTCGTCGAAGGGAAAGAATCCACAAAGGGATGCGATACAGGCCCGAAGGACAGAACTTGCAAGGGCGGCAAAAACCAAGATTATGGTCGCTAGGGCAGAGGCCGAAAGGGCAGCGGCGGAAGCAGCGGCGGCGGCAGCGACGATGAAAGCGGAGACGGCAGCCAAGCCACGTGCAAAAAAGGCTAAAAACACTCATTGCTCGACAAAGACCGAAAAATCTATCTTCGATACAGAGTCGTCGGAAGACTCAACTTATGAAGATCGAAGGCGTACTCAAGCGAAGGCTACGGTGGCAACGGATACAGAGTCATCAGCGTACTCTATGGATTTTGAATCCTCATCAGAAGAGGAAAATGAAGAGGAAGAGCAATCATCAAATAAGTCCCAGGCTGGAGAGGAGGTAAAAAAATTTAAAGACTCTAAAACTAAGAAGATTTACATTAAATATTTCAAGAAAAAGGCTGTTATGCCTGAAAGATCAATTAAGATGGATGATGTCGAAGACGAAGCTTTCTTGGATATATTAAAATTCTATCAATTGGAGAAACTGAACAAATCCTGTCTTGAGAAAATCTCCCAAACAATAGTAAGAGAATTTTAGTCAAATCTTCCGGCTGAAATTAAAGAAAAAGAAGAGGATCAACCACTGGTGTTTCTGAGAGGAAAACTGATTAGGGTAAATGCTGCTGTCATCAACGAATTTTATGGATTTGATCCAGTTCCTGAATTTGATATGAAAGATATTGATAATGTTTCCATGACGGATGCAATTTATGAGATTACAGGTGTTTTAATAGGTGCCAAGACCCCTCAAAATGTATACAAAGATTAATTAAAAACTTTGTATAAATTGTTGCATGCCTACGTATCTCAAACACTCAACCCTACTGGACATGAGTTTTCCATCCATCCCGAGAGAGTAAAATTTCTTTATTATATGGGGAAGAAAAAAAGGATGGATATAGGTTCCTACATGTTCAGTAGAATGATGCATCTCGTGGGAAAACCAACTGTAAGGACAGCTCTCCCTTTTGGAGGATTTGTATGCTCGATGGCTAATAAACATTCTGTCCCAAGCTTAGCAGGGGATGTTTATATTAAAAACAAAGGCCCTATGAGAAAACTAACCTTCACTCGAATGTTTGGAAAACGGGCAGCAGCTGCAAGTAAACCATCAACATCTGGAAAACCATCAAGTTATGGAATCGAAAACACTAAGGACAGGGTTGATGATCTATACAATTTTGTTGCTGCAAACTTTGAGAATGTCTTCAAAAAGATGAAGACTATATCCGACAACCAGAAATTGATTCTGGATAAGATTAACCAGATAGAGGTTGAATTTGCTGACCAAGAATAATATTTTCCTTCCCTCGTAAAGAAGGTAAATGGGTCTAGCCCAAACTCTTATGTAAAAATACACACTGTGCACATTGACACTTTAACGCTAGCCATCACTTTGATACTTCTATTTATGTTTCTGGATGTCATTTCTACATATACAGTGAGTCCATACTGACTATAATTTTTCTTAATCCGTCACTCAAGGTGTAGGTGAAGGATATTTTGAGAAAGAAGAAGAAGAAGAAAAAAAACAAGAAGAAGAAGAAGGAGATGGCTATGAAGATTCATCTTTTAAGTTTTGAATCTTTTATTTCAATTTGGAAGTAATATTTGACTTGTAATATGGTTCTGAATATTTGTTGGTCATGGAGGTCAAACTAAATTTTGTGTTTGAAATATTGTAAGACTAAACTTTTCGCTTGTACTAAGTACATAGTTCGTAATTTGTTTTAAAAATGTAATATGGTCTTGAATTTAGAGTAGGTCTGATATTTATTTGGATTATTGTATTGTGAATTATGCAGGTTCTATGTTGAATTACTAACGTGGATTGGGCAGATTACTGTAATGTGAATTATGCAGTTTATTGGACTTGGAATAAAGTATACTTAATTTGATTATGATTTTTTGGTTGAAGCGTTTATTTGGTTGGCAGTTGGCCTTCATAGATGATATTGATATTTTGGTGTATTCCTTTGATTTGCAGATGCCCATCACAGATTTCATGAGTCCTGGGTGCATTCCTAGGGTTTACAGGTGGCCTCATTACGGATGCATTCCTGGGATCACTAAAACTTTATTTGATTGTAATGTGTTTTGCTTTCTGTAAAAAATCATTACATCGATGCCATCAGTATGAATTCGATGCCAGTGCCTGTTCATCCCTTGTTATTGCTGAAGCAAAATTATAATCCTGCATGTTCATCCCTTGTTATTGCTGAAACATAATTGTAATCCTGCCTGTTCATCCTTTGTTATTGCCATTAGTACATGATGCCATCAGTAAGAAGTCGATGCCAGTGTAATGCATAATGTAATGTAAGAAAAATTCTCTTTGATAGTAGGTTAATTATATTCAAACATTCGCAAGAAATTTTGTTCAGCCATACAGTGGAAGCCTGATAAAATGATATTCGGATTTTCTTAAAAATGATTTAATATTAAATGAATGTACTATGGTAAATGATATTAAAAATACTGTAAATATTTGGTGAAAAAAATATGAGATACTTGAACATTTCCAGTCCTAAATGTACCATACTTTGTTAAAAGCACAGAGAGTGTCCGTTCTCCATTTTCAAAGAACGGAGAATGGCCATTCTCCATGTTAAAGGAACGGAGAATGGCCATTCTCCTTAAGAATGGCCATTCTCCGTGTTAAAAGCAAAGAGAACGGCCATTCTCCGTCCATTCGCCGTGTTAAAAGCAAAGAGAATGGCCATTCTCCGTCCATTCGCCGTATTAAAAGCAAAGAGAATGGCCATTCTCCGTGTTAAAAGCAAAGAGAATGGCCATTCTCCGTCCAATAAAATATTCTCATCGAAAATATTATCTTTAGAAAAGTTAAAAAATAATCCGCCCGACCTCAGAAGCAGGTTTCCTCAGTTCACCACTACCACCATGACATGTAGCTTTATTAACAAAATATTCAATTGTTAAATAAAAAATAAAATTTCTGACAATGGCATGGGCAGTAAAATTAGAGCAGCGCCGTTGGTACTTCTCCTTGTTCGAGGAGGTCTCGACGACGTCCGACGCGAAGCGGACCGATTCTTCTCGGCGCAGCTGGTACTCCTCGTTGTTCTAGGAGGGCTCGACGACGTTCGACGCGATCCGAACCGATTCTTATTTCCTTCTTCATCTCCGTTTCTCTTTCCACCACAACCACCAACACCACCACCACGATGGCCTGTAACCAAAAAAAAATTTACGAAATATTAAATTGGATGGACGAAAGAGAGAGTGAATATGAGTTAATTTAGGGTGTTCATTAAAAAAATTAAAGTGAAGAATGACCTGCTAAAGCAAGTTACCAACAGGTCAAAAGTCTAAATCAGCATTAAATGATGTTTCTACACTATTATTCAATCCGAACCATTGGATCAACATCCAACGGTCCAAATTTCGGATGTATAGATACATCCATTTCCAGCGGATGTATTGTAGAACGACCCATATATATATATATATATATATATATATATATATGAGTTAATTTAGGGTGTTCATTGAAAAAATTAAAGTGAAGAATGACCTGCTAAAGCAAGTTACCAACAGGTCAAAAGTCTAAATCAGCATTAAATGATGTTTCTACACTATTATTCAATCTGAACCATTGGATCAACATCCAACGGTCCAAATTTCGGATGTATCGATACATCCATTTCCAGCGGATGTATTGTAGAACGACCCATATATATATGGATCGTTCTACAATACATCCGCTGGAAATGGATGTATCGATACATCCAAAATTTGGACCGTTGGATGTTGATCCAATGGTTCGGATTGAATAATAGTGTAGAAACATCATTTAATGCTGATTTAGACTTTTGACCTGTTGGTAACTTGCTTTAGCAGGTCATTCTTTACTTTAATTTTTTCAATGAACACCCTAAATTAACTCATATTTACTCTCTCTTTCGTCCATCCAATTTAATATTTCATAATTTTTTTTTTGGTTACAGGTCGTCATGGTGGTGGTGTTGGTGGTTGTGGTGGAAAGAGAAACGGAGATGAAGAAGGAAATAAGAATCGGTTCGGATCGCGTCGAACGTCGTCGAGCCCTCCTAGAACAACGAGGAGTACCAGCTGCGCCGAGAAGAATCGGTCCGCTTCGCGTCGGACGTCGTCGAGACCTCCTCGAACAAGGAGAAGTACCAGCGGTGCCACTCTAATTTTACTGCCCATGCCATTGTCAGAAATTTTATTTTTTATTTAATAATTTAATATTTTGTTAATAAAGCTACATGTCATGGTGGTGGTGGTGAACTGAGGAAACCTGCTTCTGAGGTCGGGCGGATTATTTTTTAACTTTTCTAAAGATAATATTTTCGATGAGAATATTTTGTTGGACGAAGAATGGCCATTCTCTTTGCTTTTAACACGGAGAATGGCCATTCTCTTTGCTTTTAATACGACGAATGGACGGAGAATGGCCATTCTCGTTTCTTTTAACACGGTGAATGGACGGAGAATGGCCGTTCTCTTTGCTTTTAACACGGAGAATGGCCATTCTCAAGGAGAATGGCCATTCTCCGTTCCTTTAACATGGAGAATGGCCATTCTCCGTTCTTTGAAAACGGAGAACGGACACTCTATGTGCTTTTAACAAAGTATGGTACATTTAGGACTGGAAATGTTCAAGTATCTCATATTTTTTTCACCAAATATTTACAGTATTTTAAATATCATTTACCATAGTACATTCATTTAATATTAAATCATTTTCAAGAAAATTCGAATATCATTTTATCAGGCTTCCACTGTATGGCTGAACAAAATTTCTTGCGAATGTTTGAATATAATTAACCTACTATCAAAGAGAATTTTTCTTACATTACATTATGCATTACACTGGCATCGACTTCATACTGATGGCATCGATGTACTGATGGCAATAACAAAGGATGAACATGCAGGATTACAATTATGTTTCAACAATAACAAGGGATGAACAGGTAGAATTACAATTTTGCTTCAGCAATAACAAGGGATGAACATGCACTGGCATCGAATTCATACTGATGGCATCGATGTAATGATTTTTTACAGAAAGTAAAACACATTACAATCAAATAAAGTTTTAGTGATCCCAGGAATGCATCCGTAATGAGGCCACCTGTAAACCCTAGGAATGCACCCAGGACTCATGAAATCTGTGATGGGCATCTGCAAATCAAAGGAATACACCAAAATATCAATATCATCTATGAAGGCCAACTGCCAACCAAATAAACGCTTCAACCAAAAAATCATAATAAAATTAAGTATACTTCATTCCAAGTCCAATAAACTGCATAATTCACGTTACAGTAATCTGCCCAATCCACGTTAGTAATTCAACATAGAACCTGCATAATTTACAATATAATAATCCAAATAAATATCAGACCTACTCTAAATTCAAGACCATATTACATATTCAAAATAAATTACGAACTATACACTTAGTACAAGCGAAAAGTTTAGTCTTACAATATTTCAAACACAAAATTTAGTTTGACCGCCATGACCAACAAATATTCAGAACCATATTACAAGTCAAATATTACTTCCAAATTGAAATAAAAGATTCAAAACTTAAAAGATGAATCTTCATAGCCATCTCCTTCTTCTTCTTCTTGTTTTTTTTCTTCTTCTTCTTCTTTCTCAAAATATCCTTCACCTACACCTTGAGGGACGGATTAAGAAAAATTATAGTCAGTATGGACTCACTGTATATGTAGAAATGACATCCAGAAACATAAATAGAAGTATCAAAGTGATGGCTAGCATTAAAGTGTCAATGTGCACAGTGTATCTTTTTACATAAGAGTTTGGGCTAGCCCCATTTACCTTCTTTACGAGGGAAGGAAAATTTTATTCTTGGTCAGCAAATTCAACCTCTATCTGGTTAATCTTATCCAGAATCAATTTCTGGTTGTCGGATGTAGTCTTCATCTCTTTGAAGACATTCTCAAAGTTTGCAGCAACAAAATTGTATAGATCATCAACCCTGTCCTTAGTATTTTTGATTCCATAAGTTGATGGTTTTCCAGATGTTGATGGTTTGCTTGCAGCTGCTGCCCGTTTTTCAAACATTCGAGTGAAGGTTAGTTTTCTCATGGGGCCTTTGTTTTTAATATAAATATCCCCTGCTAAGCTTGGGACAGAATGTTTATTAGCCATCGAGCATACAAATCCTCCGAAAGGGAGAGCTTTCCTTGCAGTTGGTTTTCCCACGAGATGTATCATTCTACTGAACATGTAGGAACCTATATCCATCCTTTTTTTCTTCCCCATATAATAAAGAAATTTTACTCTCTCAGGATGGATGGAAAACTCATGTCCAGTAGGGTTGAGTGTTTGAGATACGTAGGCATGCAACAATTTATACAATGTTTTTAATTGATCTTTGTATACATTTTGAGGGGTCTTGGCACCCATTGAAACACCTGTAATCTCATGAATTGCATCCGTCATGGAAACATTATCAATATCTTTCATATCAAACTCAGGAACTGGATCAAATCCATAAAATTCGTTGATGACAGCAGCATTTATCCTAATCAGTTTCCCTCTCAGAAATACCAGTGGTTGATCCTCTTCTTTTTCTTTAATTTCAGCCGGAAGATTTGAGTAAAATTCTCTTACTATTGTTTGGAAGATTTTCTCAAGACAGGATTTGTTCAGTTTCTCCAATTGATAGAATTTCAATATATCCAGGAAAGCTTCGTCTTCGATATTATCCATCTTAATTGGTCTTTCAGGCATAACAGCCTTTTTCTTGAAATATTTAATGTAAATCTTCTTAGTTTTAGAGTCTTTAAATTTTTTTACCTCCTTTCCAGCCTGGGACTTATTTGATGATTGCTCTTTCTCTTCATTTTCCTCTTCTGATGAGGATTCAAAATCCATAGAGTACGCTGATGACTCTGTATCCGTTGCCACCTTAGCCTTCGCTTGAGTACGCCTTCGATCTTCATAAGTTGAGTCTTCCGACGACTCTGTATCGAAGATAGGTTTTCCGGTCTTTATCGAGCAATGAGTGTTTTTAGCCTTTTTTGCACGTGGCTTGGCTGTCGCCTCCGCTTTCATCGTCGCTGCCGCTGCCGCTGCTTCCGTCACTGCCCTTTCGGCCTCTGCCCTAGCGACCATAATCTTAGTTTTTGTCGCCCTTGCAAGTTCTGCCCTTCGGGCCTGTATCGCATCCCTTTGTGGATTCTTCCCCTTCGGCGACGGTCGTTGTTTCTTCGGCAGCATTTTGATTAGAAGAGGGTTTGGGAGAGGGTTTGGGAGAAGGAAGAGGGTTTGAGAGAAGAAGAGAAAAAATTCGACCGTCTTATGTGACCTTGGGAAGTGGAAAAAATTAGAATAGTTTTGAGTCTTAAATTAAATTTATTACTATTATTACTAGTATAAGACGGTCGAATTTATTACTATTAAATTTAAAAAACTACTTTCCAAAATTAAATTTATTACTATTATTACTAGTATATATCCATGTGAAATCACTACATAAACCTTTGGGATTTTGAGACCCTAATTTTAAAAACTACTTTCCAAAATTAAATTTATTACTATTATTACTAGTATATATCCACGTGTTCCGTATAAATTATTGAAAAATTTGGCAGAAAAACGTGGTGGAAACATGTTTATTTAAAAAAAATTGACAACATATTTAAGAATGTGAAGTTTAATCTCAATATTTCCATTTTTTGAATATTTGATTAAATTTTTGAAAATAAGAAGACTATGTACTTGAAAAGAGTAAAATTGAAACACTCAAAGTTGTCCTCTATTTTACTTTGTAATCATATTTAAGATGGATTTGACGGCAAGATTGACGCTGGCAGCATAATCAATTCTATGACGTAACAAGTCATTGATGGGGATATCGTTCCTGATATATGGATTTGACGTAACAAGATTTGTTAATTGAAAAATATATAAAGAGCAATGCTATAGTTAGCAAATGGGTGTAAGTTATAAGAAGGTTGTAAAAGTTTGATTGTAGCCGAAACCAAATTGAGTTAACAAAATATTATATTTTATTAAATCCCAGCTTCGTCGCCGGAACATTCTTCGACAAAGTATACAAGAGGAGAACAAAAAACTGTAAAAAAGAAAATAAAGAAAAAAGAGAGGTCTAGCCCTCACTGGCCTCGCGGAGGATCTCCGCAAAGTCCTGCAGGGTGCGCACACCCGCCCTATGGCACAGGCGGCGAAACGCTTCCCTCTTCTCCAGAGAATCTCGTTCCTCCGGAGTGATCGGCAACAGGTCAAAGTTGGGCACCGGATGAAGAGGTCGAGCGATGACCTCCAGTGACAACCCGCACGAGGTCAGGAAGTCCGCAGCCGCTGCTAGCCAGTCATGGGCCGGAGGCGGCGCAGAGGGTGCTCCATGCGGAGAGGCTCGGCGACGAATGGAAGAAGACTCTGGCAATGGTTCCCAACCAGATGATCTTTTTGGAGCCATGTTAAATGTGCAACCTACTCAGATGAATGGGGACCCCTATGTATATATATACACGTTCCTAACCGACTCTTCCTATTCCTTATTGGAAGTTGGGGATATTCAATTTCTTATTCCTTATTGGAAGTTGGGGATATAATGCTGGCCCACATGTCAGCAATGGGTGAAGGTTGTAAGAGTGTTGTAAGCATTTGGTAGTAGACTTAGCATTATTGATATCTTTTCAGGCTTAGTTGGTTGTGCTGTTTGGCTTTTACATGGAAGGCCTAGGTTCGAGTCTGGTGTTTGGGTTCTGTAGAATTTTTCTATTGTTAACATTTTTTGGGTGCTATTATATGCTTTTAACTTAGTATGGAACAATTTTTGGGACTGTTAATGGCCATTCTCCGTTCCTCTAACACGAAGAATGGTACATTTAGGACGGAGAATTGTACATTTAGGACGGCGAATGGTACATTTAGGACAGAGAATGGTAAATGTAGGACGGAGAATGATACATATAGGACGGAGAATGGCCCATATAGGACGGAGAATGGTATATTTAGGATGGAGGTAGGACGGAGAATGATACATGTAGGACGAAGAATGGTACATATAAGACGGAGAATGGTACATTTAGGACTGTTCTGTAGGGTTGTGAATTTTAAATAGTTTGGCTGTTTAGTTTTGTTTTGAATCTATATAAATTGGTTTTGAAGGCTCGTGAAGATGAATTAGTTTGGCTGTTTGGCTGTTAATGGCTATTCTCTGTTCCTCTAACACGAAGAATGGTACATTTAGGACGGAGAATTGTACATTTAGGACGGCGAATGGTACATTTACGACGGAGAATGGTAAATATTGGACGGAGAATGATACATGTAGGACAGAGAATGGTCCATATAGGACGGAGAATGGTACATTTAGGACGGAGGTAGGACGGAGACACGGGACACGGGACGGTGCTTGCTATACTTCGATAGCCCAACAAAACTCTTTTCTAATGTGTTCGTGCAACGACTTGACAAGCTAGGGCTACGTCAAGCCTTGCATCGAGGGAACGTGCTGTGCACGCATTCGACTTGAACAATCAAGTTCTTTGGGTGCATAGCCTTAAGCAAGAAGCAGTGGAATACGACTTAAACTACGGGACAAGCGAATGTTAATATTAATTGTAGTTCCAATTACATTTTAAATAAAAAAGAATACAATTTTAACATTAACTAGTTTTAAGTAAATGTTAAATCAAAAACTATTTTAAATTTTAGTATTAATATTAGTTTCAATAATATTATAAATTTTAAATTAACAGGAATGCCACGGTATTAGAAACCTAGCTAGCTGATGTCACGTTGCTCGGGGCTCGGTTAGTGTTCGTCTAAACTCGTACGTGCGAACTAGTTATTAGTAATGATAACCAAAAATTGAATTTTAAGTTTAAAATCTACTCGAGCTCGATCCTTCCTCTTTATTCCATCTCCCACACTCTCTCTTTCTCTCTCTCTCGGGTTCTCTCTCACAGGTTGTGTTCCTTACACAACAGATCTTGTAGCATTAAATGCTCTGCATGCGTTATCCTACACAATTTAATAATAAACACTGATACCATATCATTAGAAGAGTAAAAGTTGTCTTGAAAGTCGTAAAAAATTACTTTGTATTGTCTTCTCAATACTTTTTTGCATTGGAGATGACTTTTTAAACTTATTGTCATTTATGAATATAGCCGCCTATGCAAGTTATTGTCTTCTGCCTCATGCCACATAGGATACACAACACATAACAAGACAATAGGGTTTCGTAGCATTAAATGCTGCTGTTTGCGTTATCCTACAGAAGAGGGCCACGTGGAGATTGCTGTTGCATGCTTCCTAATGCGTTATTAGCTACACAATTTAATAATACATGTACCCAGAAGACGAGAAAGTTGTTTTGTTGGAAGTTGTTTCCTTAAAATTATGCTTGCTCCTAGAATCACTCAAAATTTTTCATGAGCCATCAAAAGAGGGCCACGTGGCGGAGTTACAAGGAAGACGAAAAGGTTGTGTTGTTGCCTTGCTGGAAGTTGTTTCTTCCTGAATAATGCTTTTTGTACCTCCAAATTGCACTTTCAAACTGTCCATCCTTACGTGGCAGCTGACGTGATATGTTGATCTGGCAGCTGACGTGGCAAATTTTTTTTTAAAATAAAACTAAAAATAAAAATTAACATTAAAGTTAATATTAACATTAATATTAATATTATCGTTAACATTAACAATAATATTAATATTAATATTAACATTAACCTTAACATTAATATTAACATAAATTAATATTAACATTAAATTAACATTGATATTAACGTTAAATTATTATGGAGAAAATTGGGTAGTTAACTTTTTGGATTAAAATTTGCCATGTCATCAGTCATGTCAGATGACACACACTATTATTTAACATGCCACATCAGATGGGAGGGCTATATATTAGAGGGACAATTTGGAGGTACGAATATAGCATTACTCTTTCTTCTTGTATTGTTTCTTGTCCTTCGTTTCTTCTGCTGGTTTCTAACACACTCTATTTTCTTCAATGTCGACGTCACATGGAGAAAGTGATCGTCGTGTGGAAGATTTAGTCGATGAAGAAAGCTTCCTTTCAAGAGGACTGTCAGATGATTTGGATGATGAGCAAAGTTTGGAAGATGTTAACTTAGGAGACAGTAAATAACAAGATAAAGAAAACGATGGAAGAATGCATCATAACGACGACGACGACATCAACACAAACAACGAAATGTTATTTCGCATCACCCTTTCTAATGGATTTAAGAAATACATTATATTTTTACATCTATTTCTCATATTTATTTTGTTTTATTCTGTTCTTAGGGACGACGGTGAATCTCTATTGGATTTCGATGCAGTGACGATGAAAAAAATATTGCAGTCTGCCAACATTAACAAAGATCCAAAACATCTCTTAGAAGAAGATATTGTCAGTCTGTAGTTCAACTCTATTGAAGAAGCAGAGACATTCTATCGGATATATTCAAAAGCATATGGTTTCAGTATTAGAAAGAACGAGGTAAAGAAAAACAAATCTGGGATGGTGATGATCCGTAGTTGGTGTTGTTCGAATGCGGGATTCAGACACAAGAAATACAAGGAAGCTCCAAACAGGGTTCGTGAGCCAAGAAGTGAAAGCAGAAGTGGTTGTAAAGCAATTTTTTGTATTGGGTACACCCATAAAACAAAGATGTGGTCCGTCAAAAAATTTTATGTACATCACAACCATAACCTGGCGAATGATTATGAAACAGTTTTTTTGAGATCCCATCGTACGATATCACCCGCAGAGTTGGAAGAAATTAAGCTTATGAAGCAATCAGGCATGGGGACTGGACAAATATGGAATTTAATAGTCCAGAAGAAAGGTGGCTGGGATAAGGTTGGATGGACGAGAAAGGATTTATACAACGCTCTAGCTCAAGATAGTAGAGCACTAGACGATGTGCATGCTACGACAACACTTATATTTCTTCAATCTAAGGAGGGCAGTGACCCATATTTCTTCTACGCGTACAAGGTAGACGAAGATTCTAGATTGACCCATCTCTTTTGGGCTGACGGTGCATGTCGATTCGATTATGAATTATTTGGAGATTCACTAGCATTCGATTCTACATATAAAACAAATAGAAGTCAAATGCCGTTGGTGGTTCTAGTGGGTACAAATAATCATGCGATGACTTGTGTGTTTGGGTTTGCAATGATCCATAATGAGACTGCAGAGTCATATTCTTGGGTTCTAGAAAAATTCCTAGAGTGTATGAATGGAAAATTACCAGTGACAGTTCTCACGGATGGTTGCAGATCCATGAATAAAGCAATTGAGGATTTAATGCCCAGCGTAGTTCATCGAACGTGCTCATGGTATATCCTAAACAATGCTGCCAAACATGTACACCGAGAGAGTTTTCACAATAAACTGAGTCTTCTGATTAAAAGGTACATCACACACTTGCTACTTTACTTTGAAGTATGTTGTTGTTACAATATCACAACTTTAGTTACTGTCCATGTTTTCTAAACAGGTACTATTCAGTCGATGAATTTGAAAACCGTTGCCAGTAGATGCTAACAGATTATAATGTAGAGAACAATGAGTGGACCACTGCATTGTACAGAACGAGGGAGCGATGGGCGGACACCTTCCTACGTGGAAATTATTTTGCCGGGTCTACTGCAACAAATAGATGTGAATCTATGAACGCATTTCTGAAAAGGTTTTTGAATGAGAAGCTGCCACTATGAAAGGCCCTTCAAAATTGTTACTACGGTTTGGCGGCCTTACGTTACGGCCAGATGGGTAAGCATGTCAATGATAAACTCTCAACACCAGTTGTGAATCAAACTAGCATGGCCGTAATAGAAGGTAAATTTGCCGCAATTTAGACTAAAACGATGTTTATAGATGTAAGGAAGGAAATCACCCGTTCTGATGCATATACTGTTCTCCATCATCACATCATAAGAGAGTCAGAAGTTTGCACTGTCCAAAAGTATATGTCGCCAAACAGTGTCAACCGGAAGGTTACATTTGATCCGGCCGACAACATCATAAATTGTGAATGCTTGTGGATGGAGACCAAGGGGATTCCTTGTAGGCATATTTTTTCAGCAATGAAGAGATTGTAAATTGGAGATATTCCAAAGAACTTGATAAAATCTCGTTGGCTCAAGGATTGCAAAGAGAGTTATCTCTCCGGACCTGGCTCAGAAAGAATATTCATCCACCCAGACAGTATTGAGAGCAGAAGGTATGGTGGTATTCATGAACAAGTTAATCTGTGTACATACTATTGTAAAAAATCAAGCAAAATTCAAGAGAGGGGAACGGAGTTGATGTCGTCTGTTCTGATGGAGTTGAAAGAAATGGTGACCGATATTAGTGAAGAAGAACAAATGGCAGCTGATGCAGTTCATGGAGTACATAAAGCTTTAAAAGAGCCAAATTCGGTAGCAACAAAAGGAAGGCCTTCTCAAGGGAAATCAAGCCAGCCTACAGAAAGTCAGCCTATCCCGAAGCCTAGAGTATGTAGAGTTTGTAAAAAATTGGGTCACGATTTTCGTAATTGTAAAGTACGAAAGCGAAATAGCGACAAAGAGCAAATAGAATAAAATGAAACGTCGTTGACTTAAGACAATGTCTTTCTTATGTGGCAAGATGTCATTCACACGAGACAATTAGATAAAAAATATTTTCTCCAATGCAAAAGTTTGAGAAGATAATTAGATAAAAATGGAGAATATCAAATTCCAAGTTTAAAACGGAGAATATCAAAAATGGAGAGTTATTCCATGCCTATAAATGGCAGTAGTGTATGGAGAGTTTGTTCTCATCTCACTTACTTTTCTTGTGGAGATGGACTCTACCGATCCCCCGTCTTGGTAAGACGCTTTCCTCTTGGTTGTCGATCCCCTCGTTTGAAGAAGCTTTGGTGGTGAAGTCCTTCAGAAGACTGAGATGTGCCTGGGTTTGGATTTATTGCCAACCCACGCTCTGTCGAAGCGCCCGCACGTTGATTGGCTCAGACTATGCACGGTGTTCCTTTGCCGCAAGGAGTTCATTTCTTTGATGTGTTCCATTGGTCCGACGATGCACGGTGGTGAAGTCCTTCAGAAGACTGAGATATGTCTGGGTTTGGATTTATTGCCAACCCACGCTCTGTCGAAGTGCCCGCACGTTGATTGGCTCAGACTATACACGGTGTTCCTTTGCCGTAAGGAGTTCATTTCTTTGACATGTTCCAGGATGAAGAAGGATGCCTTTGTACGGTGCTCTGCCTCAAAGAATTCCTTTGCCTCAGTGAGTTCCTTTGCTCGGACGATGCATGATGAAGTGATTTGCCTCAAGGAGTCATCCAACGGTTCCTATGCTCTAACGATGCACGATGAAGAACATCTACCACGTGGACACGAACTGAAAGACGATGGATAACAACACTTCTCCTTCACAATCGAAGCTTTTAATTGAATTCCTTGAGGCAAATCGCTTCATCGTATTTCGTCAGAGCATAGGAACCTTTGGATGACTCCTTGAGGCAAATCACTTCATCGTACATCGTCAGAGCAAGAGCAAGATGAATTACTTGAGGTACAGGAACAGAAGCAAAGGAATTCCTTGAGAGCAAAGGACCTTGCAAAGGAATTCCTTGAGGCAGAGCACCTTGCAAAGGCATCCTTCTTCATCCTGGAGATGCACTCTACCGATCCACCACGTTGGCAAGACTCTTTCCTGCTGGTTACTGGAAGAGCCATAGGGATTTGGTTGAAGAAGCTTTGGTGGTGAAGTCCTTCAGAAGACTGAGATGTGCCTGGGTTTGGATTTATTGCCGACCCACACTCTGTCGAAGCGCTTGTACTTTGATTCGCTCTGACTATGCACGGAGTTTCTTTGTTCATGGAGTTCCATTGCTCTGACTATGCATGGAGTTCCTTTGTTCAGGGAGTTCCATTGCTCTGACGATGCACGATGAAGTGATTTGCCTCAAGGAATTCCTTTGTCTCAAGGAGTTCTATTGCTCTGCGATGCTCGTACGCAGCTCACATTCAACTTTTTTCTTGATAGTAGGATTTTATGTAGTATTTCAGACTTTATAATATAAATGTAACTCAAAAAGTCAAACTTTTCGTGGTTTTCACAATGTAAATGTAACTCAAAAAGGATTTTATTATAAAAGACAGCAGAATAGACATTATAAAAGACAGAATTTCTCTTGAAATCTAATTCTTAGCCCATACCAACCTCATCATTGTAGTCTTCTTAGCCCATACCAACCTCGTCATATTCTCATCAAGCTCATCTTCATTCTCCTTTTCAAACTAAACGGAGAATAACATTCTACGTTTCGAAAGACACGGAGAACGTCATTCTCCGTTTAAATAAAAACGGCGAATGAACATTTTAATGTGTTTTACCACTGGGAATGTTATTCTCCGTTTTAAGACAGACGGAGAATGTTATTATCCGTTCCGAAATAAACGGTGAATAGAATCCTCAAATGATTTAATTTAAACGGGAAAGTTATTCTCCGTTTCAAGTAAACGGAGAATTCTATTCTCCGTTCCAAATAAAATGGAGAATATAATCCGAAGGGGCAGATTCATTAGGAATAAATGGCATATAAATGGAAGAATTCATTGGTGTTAATGGCATTTAAATGGCAGATTCATTGGTATTAATGACAATAAAAGTGACTGCCACTTGGCGCATGAGTTCGAGTTGTTAAATTTTGCCAATAAATGGCAGAAGTTTGGAGAGCTTATTATAAAAATGACTGCAACTTGGCACATGAGTTTGAGTTATTTCATATGTAAATAAAAGTCAAACTTTTCGTGGTTTTGACAATGTAAATGTAATTCAAAAATAATTTTATTATAAAAGCAGAGCTTATAAAAGACAGAAGTTTCTTGCCCAATTACATCATAATTACATTGTTGTTTTACAATATCATTGCTTGGTTCGTGTTACATATTTGCTTGAAAGCAACTCCTTAGCCCATGCCAACCTCATCGTTGTCATCTTCTGGTGAGTTTATTGTCATTTCCTCCCGATATTTCGAAAGGAGGAGTCGTCAACATATTCATATAATACGCCGTGTACAAGAGGCAGTTGGGTGCCCGTTGTTGTGGGCAATTTGGAGAACAATTCAGCACTTTGCTCTCATCCTCCATCTTCGTCGGGCATCTCTCCCTCATCTTATCAACTTTTCTCCTGACGATAGGCTCTAAGGTGTTCTTCATTAATTCTGCATCCACCTTGCACTTATCGTACGTGTTTTGCCTCAAGGAGTTGTAGTGTGTCCAGTCGTAGAAGATAAAGTTGAATGTGAGCAGAGTATAGTGTTTGATGGATGCATTAAAGAGTGGAATGAATAGCAACTCAATGTCGTCCTCCAAACCCATGACGAAGTCTACTAACTCTGTTTGGATGTCTTCAAAGGCGCCGGCTTTTGCGTCTCGTGCATTGGTACGTTCAACGATGGCCTGTTTCCCAAAAACAAAACACAATATCATGAGTAATTTTTTCTGTCATTTTTCATCGGTGTCCACATGAATATGGATTTTTCTGTTTGAATTCTTACCAATGTATGGGCCATCATGAATGCAGGCCACTTATGTGATTGGGGCGCCGGCTTTTGCTTCTGGATCAATGGCACGTCCTTTGAACTAGACGGGGCACACCTTTTACTGCCTTGAATTTCTTTCAGCTTCCTTATTATTATGTCCAGTATGCCAGCCTCTATGTCGTCATAGTTGAGTATGTCTTGCCTGTCTACTGCCGACAGCTGGACTGAAACTCCTTTTTCATCCTTTTTCGGATAAAATGTGTATACAATATCACTGCACATAAATTTAGTTTAAATTAAATTAATAAAGATAGATTCTCATTACATAATTGTGAAAAAAGTCTAGAAAAAACAAAAAAAAAAGGGTTCAGAATACATACTCTTGACAATTCTTTCTGGGAATTACAATGTCGATGTATTGCTTCTTCAGCTCTTCATCCGTATATTTCCAAAGTAAGAGTTCATCGCATTCCCTTAGTATGACACGGTTCTTCTTTAATTCAGCCATTTTGGCGTCTCCTCCGGATTTCGGAGCGGCATTAACCTTCCACTTTTTATTAGCCTCTCCAACTGTATTGCTTTTTATTAACCTCTTTCCCCCCGATCCTTCTCTTCTTTTGGCTTCTTTTGGAGCAGCAAGTTCAGCAGCTGCTTGAATCTCCTCACGCTGAAGTGCTACAACCATGGCTTGGAGATCAACAATTTTCCCATCCTTTTCATTGGCTTCAATATTAAACGATTCAACTTTATTTTGAAGCTCCCTTTTCTCCTCAACGAGCCTTTCATTTGTTTTTCTGAGTTGCTCTGTTGTTCGCACTGAAATAAAACAAACAACAATAAAATGTATGATGTGAACCTAACACGGAGAATAACATTTTCCGTGTAATATAATACGGAGAATAGCATTCTCCGTCTGGAATTACACGGAGAATAACCTTTCCAGTATCGAAATGATAGAGAATAGCAATTATCCGTTTCAAATAACACGGATAATGCCATTCTTCGTGTTATAATACACGGAGAATAGTCATTCTCCTGGAAGATTACAAATCAGAAATTTGAAATAGAAAAGATTTTACCTTGTGCATGTAGCTCTGATTTAAGAACAGAATTCTGCTTTCTCAAATCCTCCAGTTCATGCACAGAGCCCTCCATCACAACGTCGACTGCACGTTGTTGTGCTTCTTGTGCCTCGAGCTCTTTCAGCTTTTCTTTGAGTTTCTCGTTCTCAAGGTTGGCTGTACGTAACTGCGCTCCTTGTGCCTCCATCTCTTTTAACTTTTCTTTGAGTTCTTCATTCTACGCAAGAATATCAGAATGATGTCTTCTCAAATCCTCCAGTTCATGCACAGAGCCCTCCATCACAACATTGACTGCACGTTGTTGCACTTCTTCTGCCTCGAGCTCTTTCAGCTTTTCTTTGAGTATGGCATTCTCAAAGTTGGCTGCACGTAACTGCGCTCCTTGTGCCTCTATCTCTTCTAACTTTTCTTTGAGTTCTTCATTCTGTGCAAGAATATCAGAATGATGTCTTCTCAAATCCTCCAATTTCTTTGCTGAGTCGTCCATCACAGCGCCCATTTCATGATGCTGTGGTATCCGTTGTTCATCAAAATTATCCCCACCTGCTTCTTGGTGTTCTTTCTCTCCCTCTTTTTTAACTTCTTCTATAGGTGGCTCATCTTCTTTGTGCCCTTCTTCTTCCCCAACAGGTATAACCAGATCTTCAAATATCATCTTCGATCTCATTTTGTTGTGATATTCGGCCTTGAGGAAGCCTGAGATTTCGTACCCATTCCATGTGAAAAATCTTGGGTAATCAGGAATTGGGGCGAACTTCCTTTCCACAAATTTACTATGTTCTGCAAACCAATAGAGGAAGTATATTGTGCAACCTTCCAATTTGTGGAAAGCCATTGAGTAATCCTCCTGTTCAGTTTTGCTTCTACTCCTCTTTATGCTATCCATTACATATGCCAGGATTAACCTTGGCCAGCATATACTGTTGATGACGTCCACACTGTCTACCAAGGCCAAGAATCTGTACGGCAAATTTGAACTGCCAGACTTTGTGAAGAATACTGTTTGGCACAAGTGGAAGATTATTAGCTTGGCCAAATCATCTGAATTAACAGCGTTATCTCCACCACGAAGTCGTCGTAACAATTCAGAGAACTTGTCTCTCACTTCCTTATTCGTGACTTCTGAGTGTTTGCCCTTGGTATTAGCCAGCAATCTTGTGAAGTGATCTCTACACAGGCTCAATGATTCTGGTCGTGTGGGCTGCTGTTGTTTTTCCTTTATCAATCTTCTGTAAGAAACATCATCATCGCTTTCTTCATTCAGCGGTATACCGAATATGACTGCCATATCCTTGATGCTTGGCGTAATTTTAACAGTGGTGCTCAATTCAAAGCACCCGATGCCATCTTCTTCTTCTGTGTAACTTGCAATTAAATTCTCAAGCCCTTCGGAGACCTTGGTCACTTCGGAGACGTGGACTCTGTTTTGGTAGAAAATCTCGACAAAATTCCAGAAACCGGTATTCTTCAAGGAACCAATAACTGGCTCAGGTAAACGGCCAACATCTCGATTGACCTCCTCCATAAGATTTAGCATTGGCTTGAAGGTAGAACGGAAAAGTCTTGAATCCTTATTCCTGACAGATTTTTTTCTACAAAACAAAAAAACAAAAAATTAGGTCGGAGAATGGCCATTCTTATGGGTTTAAAAACTGGGAACGACATTCTCCGTTTCAAGTTAGACGGAGAATGTCATTCTCCGTTCCAAATTAAACGGCGAATAGAATTTAACATTCAAATGCGTTTTATGACGGAGAATGTCATTTTTCTTGTAATATATACAGAATTTGCGACACATAAAATCAAAGTTATACCTTCTGTTTGCACTTCTTTTTGTTTAGCAACTTTTTTCTTTTTTCTTTGTGCAACTTTCTTAGAATAGGGTTTCGATTGTTCTCCGTCTATCGCTTTTGAATTTTCTGTAACTGGTGCATCTTCTCTAATTGGTGATGCTGCCGGTGATGATTCTGCTGCTGATGCCGACATGGTGTGAATATTGTGAATGGGGAGGAAGGTTTGAAAATTTTGGAGGAGAATGACCTAGGTTTGAGTACAGAGTGGAGTATGGAAGAAGAGAAAGCTTCGAAACGGTTTTCTTTTTTCTTTTTTTTTTTAATAAAAGGGTTCGTTTTTTTAATAAAAAGGTTCGGGGGTGTTTTGAATTAATTAGAAGGACAAAAATGTCATTCGATGGAAGGGCAAAAGACACTTTTCTGCTTAATTATATTAATTTGAAGGGCAAAAATGATTCTGCTTAATCAAAAAGAATCAAAGCCGTTTGGCAAAAATGTCATTACAACCCAACAAAACAAATGATCATAATACATTAGGGGTTTCCATACATTAGATATAAAAGAAGAAGAAAAAAAATCATCGTCTACCATATTCAATCATTTCAGATTGGACTTCTTTTTTAGCTCTTCATTGTGCTCTGAAGTTGTAATCCATTCAGCAGCTTTGCGTCTTTCCTTTCCCGCATCAAACTGCATATAACAGACATAACATCAAAAATATTGCTCTAAAAAGTTGAAGTATTTGACGATATATTTTCAGACTTACATCGAGAGAACGGTAGTCTAGACTACATCGGTCTTTCATGAATGATATTACAAAAATCCCACAATCAACAGAATTGCCTTGGCGGGGAACATAAGAAGGACGTTTTATTGCAAAAGTAGAAAAGCTGAACCTAGCATCTCTCAACTTCAAAATCTCTTCTTGGAGAAAGAGATCCAAATTTGAAAGCTACAATTACCAGAATACAATATGTATTAGTATACCGCGTATCTTGTACCCAATTCATAAAAATTGATGAATATGAGCTTACTATTTCTTTTATGACTGTTTTGCTTTGAATCGGATCATCTTTAGATGCAAGTGAGTCCCAAATTTCAACAGTCCTTTTTTTAACCAGAACTCTTACAAGAGTATAGTGTTCGCCCAAATGAATGGGTATGTATATCTGAATCATGATAATTAGGTAAAATAAATTAGTAAATTTTTAGAAAATTAGGATTAATATTTAAACATAAATACATTAATACCTCGTTACAAGTGCTTAAAGATCCCATGTAATCCTGAAAATATTTAAACTTCTTCCATATTTCATGAGGCTTTTTGTTGGATGGAGGTAACGTTGCTTTCTACATACACATCAATTAATACATTACGAAGGACAAACAAACGAGAAAATTGTTAATGCATATGCATTGAAGAATAAAATGCTCACTCACCGATATCCTTATTGGTAAAACCATTCATTAGCTTTATTGGAGGTTCTTTTCCGTTCCTCCGCGGAGAGAAGAGCAGAGACAATACCTACAATCTGAATAAATCATTAAAAATGTCAGCGATGGAATCGAAGTAAACATAGATGGCATCTAAGA